>VMDR010007247.1:0-41505 GCA_007922815.1 Macrotus californicus | reverse complement strand
CAGGGACAGAACCCTTGGGACCACACCTGCAATCCAGGTATGTGGCCTGACTAGAAATCGAACCACCAGCCTTTGGGGTTTACAGGATGATGATTCAACGAACTGAGTCACAACAGCCAGAGTATTTCTTATTTTAAAAAAAATTATAAAAGTGATTTGTGTTTATACACACAATAATTTAGCAACCCTATTTCCCCCTTCATCTCTCACCCCTTACTATTAGCAGTTTGGGAGGTACACTATCAGACATTTTTTAATCCAAAAATATTTTTATTATTTTAATTTTAACAAAAATATATTTATTTTGATGTATATTAAAAATGTATATGTAAATAGCCATCAGACTTGTGATTTTTTACGAGTATTATTGCTTCTAATGAAGCTAAAAAGCTTTTAAGTTGATTTAAAAATAATATATAAGTGGGCTCTGTGGCACAATGGATAGCACATTGGACTTCTAGTGATAAAACAATGTCTATTAAGTAAATAAAAGTACAAGTAGTATGGAAATATGGAAACAAAAAAATCTGAAAGGCAATATGAGAATGACAACTTTAGGAATGGCCATGGAGGCAAACATAGCTTCTAGAGCTGACTGCCTCCACCAGCGCTGCGTTCTCGACCAAGTCACATCCCCTCTCTGGGCTCCACTGGAGTTGAAGTACTAAGCATCTGGAAATACCAGTCTTTCTACTACAAGGGATGCCTCAACAAATGGGTGATCTTTCAGTGGCCATCGTTTTCTTCTGAAGTTTTGGTTAATCTGATCATAGTTGACCCAAGCTTGCCTTCTTTCCTAAAAAAAAAAAACCAAACTTCTCTAATAAGATTTCATGTGAAATTATTAGTTAAAGAAAGATATTTGCTTTAAAATCAAATCCCAAAATTTTATTTTAAAATATTATCTCTCAATCACTCCATAGGAGAAACAGAAGTTTTCAAAGTGATCAATCTCCTTATTGGCCAAGTTCCTGTACTGCTTTTGATTAAGTCAGAAATCTAAACTTCTATAACCAAGTCATGTGATTTTAAAGCTAGTGGCTCATCTTTGTATTTCTAACATTCCTGGTATTCAGTGAGTATGGCACACTGTCTATGCTGGACAAATAGTCAATGGTTGGATGATATTCCACATGAATGAATGTTCCATATCACAGTAACTAGTTTAATAGAACTGTAAATTTAACTCCTACCTGTGGGAGATGTTTTAAATTTTTTTTTAGAACATTGCTATTGAAACATCTTCTTCAGTATCCAAAGGTATATATATATGAAGATTCAGACAGAGTAAGTTTAGTATGTTACGGCAACTTCTCTTCGAGAGCTGTTCAGAATTGTGAATCATCCCCCTTTATCTTCTTTTACGCACTTCTCCCTGAGCATGGACACTAGTCCACTAGTTACATATGTTTGAATATAAGTTTATGAGAGCATATCAATTTTTTCTGTAAGGGATCAGGAAGAAGGTGTGCTAGTGACTTTCTTGATATTTGGAGGGTTCATATTATCCAACTTGGAATTTTCAGAAAAAACATTTAAAGGCTGAGTAATTTCCATCAAGAGTAAAGGAGCTCAAAAATTTTAGAAAACATAATAACACACTTAAATTGTAAAAAGACTGTTTTGAATTGTGAAGAAGTTTTATATTGGCAGGAAAAGAATAGGTTCAAGAGGTATGTCATAATATGGCCCAGTGTTTAAGAATGAAATAATCAAGAATTCTGAAAAAGCCATATTCTCTATTCATCTCTGTTTTGCTAAAATCATCAGCTTGAATAGTTTTCCAGCTGGGATTTAGAAAGTGGGGTTATAAACTGGATTTTCTTTCTTTCTTCTTCTTTATTTTTGGTACAGTTTTCAGGAAGCAGGAGGACTTTTCCTTTTTTATATGACAGAAAGTAAAAATTGAACAATGACACTGGAACGCTGATATGCTCTTGTTTCAGCTGCAATTCTTTTTTAAGGTAGCCTCTGGACCAAGTCTTCCTTCTTTCCATGATTCCTTGCTGCAGGTGATAGAAATCCTCTTTTCCCCATAAACACTTTTCTTTAAGAGATTTGGGTGTCTTCCTTTCCTAAACCTCTAAAAATCAAAATGATTTATAGACTATCCCTATCCTTACTGGAGTTGGGCAAGTAAGTGGATCATATTTGCATGGGTCACTCTGATTATAGGACTACACTCCTTCCTGAACTAAAATGGCAAGATTTATTATTCTATTAATGCTCATAAAGTCACTCTTTTGATGAGCCATAATTTCCCTTTATGAGGAGTCTGTATGCCAGTCACCCATGATAAGGGAGAAGAAAGTCCAGACTTCCAACAGATTCATTTTTCCTGGAACATGAATAAAGTCTTGAAATCCCATATGACTCCAGGGGATAATGGCACAGGGTACAGTAACAAAAGGCGAATTTTCACGGAGTCAACATGTCCCCGTGAGACTTCCCTCACATTGTTGGCTGTGTACAAGACCTAAGCTTTTCCATTTTCATTTTAAAATTTAGAAATTAACCGTCCTGGTGGAGAAGATAACCCAACAACTAGGCTCGTATTATCTTTGTGAATATTCTTAGGGAATGGAAGAGCAGGAGGTGTGAACTTTCTCCTGTTTATCTTAATGGTCCGCTAATGGCAAAGCATAATTACAATTACTTAACTGCCAAGTTTATCAAGATTTGCACTAAAACCTTCAGCCACAGCGCTTTCCTTGGTTAACCCCGCTTTTATTCACCGGATTGCTTTGCCATCATTGGAAGGAAAACTGCCCCCAATAAAAACAAGCAAAAACAAGCAAAAACAAACAAAAAGCCCACTCCCCAACCTTATTGAATTTCTTTCAATGATTTTAGTTGGACAGTTAAGACACTCGTGACTCCAGAAAAAGTCGAAAAAAAATATGTATGGGATCAGCAATCGAAATTTTAGCCTTTCCACATTCAAAAATCAGGGCTATGCGGGAGTTTTGCAGTAGTTTGCTTCGTGGCTTTGGGAAATCAGTTTGCTTCCAACCCAGAAGGTGGTCTTTCTGAAGCCCATCCTGTATTTGGGATGGAAACTTAGCCATGGTACCTCCCCGCCGATACACTCACGGGAGAAGCCCGAAAGCCACCTATCTCCCCCACCGGTCTCTGGATCTTCGCACTGCCTTTGTCCCTTCTAGACTTGGAGGCTTGGAAAGGAGGTTTGGTTTCTAAGGATTGGAGCGTTTGAAGGGCGGGGCCATCTCCAAGTCCATCTCCCCTTTTTGTCCTCTCCTCCTGGGACAGGAGGGAGGAGTCAGGTCTCCCGCGGCCGGTTCGGGAGCTCTCTATTTCGGTCGCTCGAGGTGAGTGTGAAAGGGCGACAGCCCGTTTAATTGTAGCGCAGGTTAATTTCTGGAGTTCACCGCAGTCGGTCCGCCAACCGCTTCCCGGGTCTTTGCCAAGAGGGTTTATGAGGTCTGAGGCATGTTGGGGCGCGCTCCCGTTTTCGCGAAAGGCTCCTCCCCAGGGCTCATTCCCCGACTGCGGGAAGCCCTACGGTGCCCCGAGAGCCTCGGGTTTCCTCTGACCTCGTCGCTTCTTCCTCCTCCCCGCCGCCCGGCTCCCCACGCCCCTGCCCCCGGGGAAGGGCGGCCCCCAGCTTAGGATTTCCGACCCAAGCCAGCCCAGAAGGTACCTCCACGTCGATGAAGATTTTATCACAGCCTCCAAAACCCAGCAGTAATAGGAGCTTTCAACCTGAAATACGATTGTTATTTCCCCGGTGCAGAGCTTGACATAAGAAGTCAGCTTTTTATTAAAGACAAAGAGGTAAATTATCAGCCGGGGCACTGAAAGGGACGGCGGAGACCTGGCGCGTTTCCTCTCGTTGCCACGAGGAATTTATGGGGGAGCGGCGGCCAGCGCTCAGACACCCCTGGGGTCCCGCGGGGGAGGAGCTCGGGGCAGGAGGACTTCCCCAAGCCCCTCCGGGCACCTGGGAGGGAGAGTCCTTCCAATTCCGCACAAAGCCAGAATCATTTCAGTTCTGAACACTGAACAGCCCGAGCGTCCTCCGCTGTCCTTTCTTTCTCTTCTCTTTCTTTTGACTCCCGTCTCCCTCTCGCCTCTGTGCTTGCTCCGCCTTGTTCTCCTCTCCCTACTTTTTCTCTTTCCTCTCCTCGCCCGTCGTCTCCCCCCCTCCTTTCTTCTCCACCGCACGCGTAGAGTGTCATTTATTTATTTATTTATCACCCCCGCCATCAACACCCTTTTAGGGCTCCCAAGCTTTTCAATGTGAGTGGGAGGAGAAAAGGGCAGGAAGTGTTGACTCGGAGGGGGGTGAAATCGTGCCTCTGGGTGAGAGCTTCTGCCCCAGAATAAACGATTGGGGGAATATCTTGGAAAATGAGGATTCAGATCCGTTTATGAAACCCCGCTATCCGATGGAAACCAACTCGGCGCGCGTTTCCTTGCCCTTTATTGTATGGGTTTATGGGTATATCTTCCCGGATTGTTGTTTGGAATGGGGAATATGAAAGAGGGCAATCTTGCCTTGGATCCTCAACACCGCGCCGTCTTCACCGGATGCGCGCTCCCCAGTGCAAAGGAATCCAGCAACATCCCCCAGTTCAGACGCGGACAAAAGAAACTTTAATTAAGGTCTCCAAAATACGCGCTGCGCGTTTCTCTCTCCGGAGGCTGTTGATGTTCAACTCGAGGATGCGAGAAATAGCAATGGTACAACCAGCCCATGCCCTTGAACTTCAATTGCTCCTGACTTGCTGTATTGATTTTTATACTGTAGGCAACCCCTGACCTCCCCCCACCCCATCAAATTAAAGCCTTAGGAAATGTTCGAAGTGGTGTGAGTGGGGATAACCCCACTCCTTTGCAAAACGGGCAGGTAAGAACGATTTGGGGAAAATTACACTAAATAAAAATTCAAGGTGTGAAAGCTTCATCTCGGCTCTCTTGTCTTCAACATCATGACACCTTATCATTAGGAGCGCTGATTGTTACTTTCCAAGCCTTTAGATGATCAGCCAGAAAGTGCAAACAACGCTGGGCTGGAGGGTGTAAAGTTATTTAAGTAGGCTTTTTTTTCTTTTGGTGCGCCGTCAAAACATTTCACAAGTTAGGAAAAGAAAGTGGTGGTTCCGAGGCTCGGAAGGATGGGTGGTTCTCTCCCTCCCCTCCTTGCCCCCCCCCCCTTTCCATATCAGAAAAGAAAGAAAATGCACAATGAGCCTTTATTTCGGGGGAGAAAACTTCAAAATACGTGCCAGTAAAGGACAATTTGAGCTTTTCACTGGAGATACTCACACCGCAAGCTGGAGAGGGATTAAAAAGCCCCACGTGGTTGATCTGGATTTAGACTTGCAACCTCTAGCTCCCCATATCTGTTCTTTTCAAAGATTGGCCTCTAGATGGATGCGTGTGAGGGACTCTCTGGGGCCGGGGCTCGGCGCCTGGGGCAGGGCTGATGGTGGGAGCGCTATGCGCCGTGGGTCAGGGTCTTCAGTGGGGGCTTCCTCTGCGGGCCAGGGCGGCCGGGCGCCTCCGGGACGCGAGCGCGCACGTCTCTGCCCGGCCGCCGCGCTCCACGCACCGCCTTCTCCGCAGGTCTTTATTCATCTCCTCTCCCTCTTCCCCTTCTCCTCCTCCTTTGCCTCCTTCTCCTCCTCTTCCTCCTCCTCCTGCATCTCGCTGGCCTGGCTCTGTGTTGCTCTGAGTGACAAAGACAATGTCCCAGCCTTAACTTTGCAACCACCTTGCCTCCTTCTGGGGTTCAGCGGGGAGGAGGGGGGACCGCAACCGCAGCCTCAGCATCTCCTCCAGCTTCTGCTCCTGCTCTTCTCCAGCTCTTGGATAATTCTTCCCTTCTATCCCCCAGCCCTGTCCTCATTTCTTTCTTTCTTTTTCCTTCCTCTCTCCTGCACGTTGTTGTTGTTATTAGAAAGGCTTCGCGCACCCCCTGGTGCTCCGGCGTTTTGTGTGGCAGGAGAAGATTGTCTTCCTTCTCTCTTTCTGTCTTGCTTTCTCTCTCCCTCTGGTTTCTCATTATTCAGAGAGAGACACAGAGGGAGGGAGAGAGAGAGCGCGCGCGAGGGAGAGGGAGGAGAGGAGAGAGAAGAGAGGAGAGAGAGGGGAGAGAGTGAGAGGGAGAGGGAGGGAGGGAGAGAGAGGGAGAGGGAGAGAGAGACGGATATCTCAGGTCATCTGCAGCTGCAGCGAGTCTGAGGAGCCGAGGAAGGCAGGGAAGATGGCGATCCTCCATTGCTGAGACCCGGCAGAAGCACATGAGACTCCCAAACAACTTCCACAACAATAACCCGAGCAGGAAGAGGAGAAAGAGAAAGAGGATAAGGAGGCGGTGGGGCTGGAGCACCCGAAACACCTCCCGGCGCCGGGACGCTTCTTCTGTAAGTTACTGCAATTAACAGCCACGTCGGGGTGGCCCGAGTGCCCGGAGCAGGAGAGCGCGGGGTGCTGGACGCACCAACGCGCTCATTCATTCGGCCGAGGAGGGTTGGTGGAGCCGGAGGAGAGGAAGTCCCCTGCCTGGACTGGCTGTTGGAAGCGAAGAAGCGAGCGGAGGAGGAGGAGGAGGGGGAGGAGGGAGCGCGGGAGGGGCAGGAGGAAGAGGAGGAGGAGGAGGGAGGGAGGAAGAGGAGGAGGAAGAGGTGGAGAAGGTGGTGGCGGCGGCAGGGGCAGTGAGGTGGCTGTGCTTTTCCTGCTGGCTGCTCCTTCTGCTGGGGGGAGCGCAGCGCTGTGGCTTCATTAATTTCGTGTAGTTCTGTGCAGAGGAGAGAAAATGAAAGATGAGTGAGAAGAGAGCTAGAGGCTTAGGACCGATGCTCTGAGCGTGGGGACAGGAGTAGGGACAGAGAGGGGGGCGGAGGGCGGGAGGCGCGGAGACCTCAGCCGAGAGCCAGAGGGAGCGAGCGAGGGGCCGAGGAGGGAGCGCTCTGAGCCGCCCCGACCTGAGCCGGTTGACCTCTTTCTTTCTCTGTCCCTCTCCTTCCTTTCCCCCTCTCTGTCTGCCTGTCCCCAGCCCGATGGCAAAGCCGTGCGGATTGGCACCCCCCTCTTCCTCAGGTATTTGGCTCTCTCCCTCTCTCTCTGTCTCCGAAGTTGGGATGCGGGGTCGGGATGTGTCGGGGGTGGCGGCTGCTGCTGGTGGTGGTGCTGCTGCTGCTGCTGGTGCTGGTGCTGGTGCTGCTGGTGAGGACAGAGGCGAGGAGCGGGGGGCGCGGGCCGGGTGGGGGGAGCGCAGGTCCAGGAGCAGCTGAGGAGCTGTCTCCAGGCTGGGGGTTCAGAAGCGTCTGGTGGAAGAGGACAACGGTTTCTGGAGAGGAGAAGCCATTACACACGCTTGGCTCTCTTATGAGGAGGGGAGGGAAGAAGGCAAGGGGCCTAGGGGTCGTCTCCTGGTGCAGTTCCCAGGGGTCTGCCCTCCTTCCAGGCACGAGGAGAAGCCGCAGCCGCCCCCCATTGGAGCAGCCCCTCTCTTTCCCTTTCTTTATCTCCCTGTCCTCCATTTGCAAGCTGTCTGCTTTGGTTCCAGTCCAGACTCCAAAACACAAAGCTCCTTCTCACGTTCATTCTCCAGGCTTTTCACCATTCCTGAAGGAACCCTCATTTTCTTTTCATTGTAGCTTCTAACCTACAGAGAGGGAGGGAGGCTGCCTGGAGAGTTCCTTTTATATTCCTCCCCTACCAAAAAAAAAAAAAAAAAAAGTTTCATTTTTAAGCACGCGCCTGGGATGGGAAAAGACCAGCCAGTTGGGGCTTTCTCCCAGGGTTCTGGGGGGCTATGTCTGAGTGTCTGTGTTGGCTGTTTGGTTTGCTTTGGTTTTGTTTCTGGAGGTGGCTTGCAGGTTTTGGAGGAAGTGACTAGTTTGGTTGAGAGCTGGGAACTGAGTCAGGTAAGCCTGTGTCATGTTGTAACTCCACCAGAAAATGGAGGAGAGCGGGTTTCCAGGAGACAAAGCTGAGATGAGAAGTGTTTATAAAATTATGGATGTCTCCATTTTGAAGCTCTGTTGGTGATGGCTGGAGGGGGAGGCTTGCCTGCCTACTCCTTCTCCCTTTCCTGGGGGAAATCTTGTGGTTCCTCACTGTCTATTCATTATGCAAGGAAATGAGGGGCTTTTAAGGGCTGCTCAGATTTTTCTCCCACCAAAGGAGTGCTTTCACAAGTTATTGAGATGTTTGTTTCCATTTTAAAGTAAACTTTTGGATTTTTTTTCCCCTTTTGAGTGGACCTGAAGGGTTTTGACCTCTTTCAGGAAAGGCAAGGCAAAACCTTAAACAATTTCCACTGAGGTCTTCACACAACTTTAAGCTGCTCCAGGTCTCCTGAAAGTCACGAGGAAATGCTATTTCCTCATTGTGAAGATGGTGGTGGTCCTGGGCTGAGATTCTGGAGTTCTGGGGCTTGGTTATCATCATGTTTTGATGCATTGCAAGACTTTATTGTCTGGTTTGGGTTGATCTCTGGGAAAGAAAACAAAAACCAACAACAAATCCTCCAAGATCTCAGAGGAACTCAGACTGACACCAGTTTCTCCAGGGTCTACATTTCTCTTCAGGTTGTTCCATTTGTGTATTTGGCCTTCTTTTAGTTCCTTTGTTTTCCCCCTTCCTCTCCATTCTGCTGTTTTTTTTTATGTGTTCTCAAGTACTCTTAGTCTTCACAAATATCAAATGTCTTCTTAACCATGTCACTATGGAAACACATTTTTAAGAAATATTATGTCAGTTGAGAAAAACCTATGTCCAGGTATCTTCACCTTTTTAATTGGGAGGAATTTATTAGTCTCACAGGAAGACATTTTGTGAGGATGATTTGAAGAAAGAACCCAATCCTACCACAGTCCACACACATTGATTGGAATTCTTCACAGATTAGTTCTAGAGAATGTATGTAATCGATCCAAGCAAAGAACTAAATCCTGAAATGCTTGAGGATTTTATAAAAGCCAATCATGAAGATGTTGCTTTTCCATTAGGTAAGGTAGCCATCTTGAGGATGAGGGAAGATGTTGGAAGAATTTTAGATGGACTGTTGAAGACAGGTGAGGAGGGCCCCACGGTGGAATGAAAACTTGAAGGACATTCAGAACCAATTAATATATTGTAAGAAGGCTGCTTAGACCTTGTTTTCAACTAAGGAGAAACACAGAGAGAGGTACCAGCTTCAACAGAAACAAGGAACACATTGGTGAGCGACTTATACCAGCTTTTTTCTTGCTTTGCTTTCTCATTATGTGTCAGATTTTTGTGTGTGTCAGATTTTTTGTAAACTTCCTTATGTCTACAGTATTGCTGTGCATGTTGAAGTGGTTTGAGATTCCAGATGCAATTATATTCTGTTGAGTAGCTGGTAGCAGTGTCATTCAGTAAATGCAACAATGCTGTATATGACAACATCCCATTTTTCAAACCAAACTGTTGTGTCATTAATTGAGGGTTATTGTTCTTCTGAGGGGTGTGAAAGCAGAGGGGGAGGACACATGGTTCTTTAGCTGGTAATTGTCCCTGGTCAATGAAGTAAAACCCCGTTTTTGCAGGTGAAGATACATGGTTGTCAAGATTGTCCCTTGATGTGTATGCTCATTTAAAAATACTTCTCTTCAGCTCTCAGCTTCTTTATTCAAAACCTAGGCCTTTCCAAGAGCACTTTAAAAATCTTCACTGGGAATCAAACCTTTTCTTACTCATTTTTGAATGTTATCTTTTGATGCCCGTTACTCTTAAGTGGAATGTCATCAATGTTTTATTTAAATTTGCTAATTCATGTGAGGATGCTACATGTTCCTACTGAGAAGTTCAAATGCAAGGGAATAAGGAGTTATTGGGAAAGTAATTACCAGAAAATTTTGCGTCTAATTTAGCAGATATGTTTATGTAAATTGAAATACATTATACACTGATCTTGAAGCAAACTTCCATAATATCTTTTTCGTTGTTGACACTAGGACAACTGCTGACTGACTTCAGTGGGGGGTGGGGAGTGGGAACCTGACAAACTGATGGTCAGTCCAGCAGTTTGACTCACCACATGTTTTGACTGTGCAACCAAACGTTTTGGTGTCTTTATAGACAAGTCTTAAAGAGGTGAGCTTTCTGGAGGGAAAGAATTAAGTACCTAAGAGGCGTTTCAGACTTTAAGAATATGTTCTAACTTGTTAACCTAACAGACCCGTCCCATCTCTGGCCCCCTTTAACAATATGGGAAGTACCATAACACTAAAGACATGATTTCTTGTGTTTTTCTAGACATATACGTTTGAAATAGGGCAAATATCTTGGATAAACCATTATGATAGAAATAAAAAGTGTCAAGTTGAACATTCTCATTTGATGTCAAAGCTCAGAGATCCTTTTTGTTTTTGAGACATCAAGTTGATGAGGCTCGTCAGGCAAATTTTTGCCATTGCTCTAATATACTGAGAAAAGTCATTCTGGAGAAACATGCGAGGCATGGCATACACCGTCATTAAAAAAAGATTCTTGAAGGGAACTTTGTAGTTCATAATATCTCTCGTATTAGATTTATGTCCATCTAATCCATTGGTCACATTCCCTGAGGATTTGTTTTTCCCTCTTTGGAGTTAGAGACAACTTTCGGATGCAAAGTAAACAAACTTTTTATATATAAGTATATAAAATCTTTCTAATGAGTCTTCTAGAAGACAATAGGGTTTGAAACAAAATCCAGCTCTACTAATGGAGTTAAGAGTACTTGTGGTCAGTTTTCCTGAAAGAAAAAAGAATGGTAAAGTTGCCTGGGGAAAGAGTTGCGTTTTCTGTGTGATAGAGTTTAATAGGGTCTAGTCTATCTTGAACTCGTTCCTGGTGTGGGGGGGTTTCTTTGGTTAAGGTAACCTCACTTATCTTCTTTGTAGTGTGTGCCTTTATCAGACTTCTGGTTCACTGCCTCATGGGACAGCATTGACAGAGCTGTATTGAATGTTTCAAGTTGATGACTGAAGAACAGAGGTGCTGTTTCACAGAGTCACACTCACAGATTAGGAACTATAGAAACAATGAACTCAGATTGCAGAGGATCTGACAGGAGTATCTTAACTGGATGATTCGTACAAGGGAACTAAGGAAATTCAAAAGAAGTGGGGGAAATATTTCCAGAGTCTATTGCTAAAAGACTAGTAGGGGTGAGGGGATAAGCGTCTGTCAGTGTGTGTGTGTGTGTGTGTGTGTGTGTGTGTGTGAGATAGAGAGAGAGAGAGAAAGCAAGTATCGTTGGTGAGAGTCACATGTTTATGAAGCTGGTGGCTTTCAGAGAAACATTAGCTGGTGACCTATTAATTGATTATGAGAAAATGGAAAGGAGAGGAGATAGTGCTCGAAGAAAATTCCTCTTCTTGTGTGATATGCCAAGACATCTGGCAGATGTTATGTTGGGCCCTAAGGAATGGACAGTTTAATTTTAGCCCTAGCAAGGAAATGGGAAGTTCTAAGCTCTTTTAATAGCACCAGTCACAACTCTTAGTTTGGGGAAGGTTGCTTAAAAAAATAAGAAAAAAGAAAAGAAAAGAGGCATTTATTATAATATTAAAGAACTCCAGGGAGCATCGAGATGAAGCTGAGATTTTGGGGTGATGGATAAAAATCTTATTTCCAAAGTAGAAATTAACATTTAAAAAAATCCTTTAAAAGTGGATGAAGGAGGTACACTGTAAATGATGGGTATTAAGTATTTAGTTTTTACCAGTCAGAACTTCTAACTGAGAAGCTGGTTGTTTTGTGCCTTAAAGAGATCATCGGCTTCAAATCTCCCTTTCCTCTTGCATTTTACTGAAGAGGAAACTGGCACCAAGACTTGAAGTGACTTGCCTAGGATCAGAAAGTGCAGCTGTAACAAAGCCAGGCCTAGAACTCAGGTCAGCTGACTCCCAGCCCGGTACCCTTTCTGTCGCCCCAGTGCACGTGATTTGTGAAATATCAGCTCAAGACACTCTGATCATACATTAGTGGGACAGTCGAATTAGTGTTCGCTGAGTTTAATGCATTGGGGAACCCCAGGCTGAGCACGGTTTCACTTAGAGAAGTGACACTCCAGAGGCCAATTTTGCTCATGTCACTTGCAGTCAAGTTTTAGCTATTGGGTTTGTAGCTACGCTTTTCACTGTCGTCCTCTCCTCCGTAGTTCTGTCACCCAGGGCTTGAGAGCCCTTTTCAAATGCCCTTCTTTGGAAGTTTGTCTAGGTCAACTGCAACTTACAAAAGTGCCCACAATTGGACTCTGAGGATCTGTTTTGCAACGTGGTGGAGTCTTAAATTGGCTTCTTTCAGAGATGCCATTTTGTAATACTGACGAATGTTCAAGAGGGTGAAATCCAGTCTGAAACAATTACTGGTGATTTTCCAGTGTTCTGAACTCATCTAAAAAATGTGCCTTCCATGCATCTTCTAGGAGCCCCATTCTTTCTTGCAGACCAATGGCTACCTATTTCCCATTCCTCAATATACAGGAAGCCACCCTTAAAATGACATTTTAACAACATGCGCAATAGTTAACCCTGAGAGAGAATGGGCCAGTACTTTAAGAAGGGTAAAATGGGTTTCCATTTCTGATTCCTTTTGGACAAGAGAAAGTAATTTTGTAAAGAAGAGTGGTGTGTGGAAGTTTCCGCATTTTCTAAGCTTCTTCCAAACCAAAGCATAAATTCTTCAACCAGGAGGCATTCTGGAGAAGGTAGTGGTGGATGTGGACTTCTGGCAGAAACACAGTTAACGCTATAAACAGTTGAACCTCAGTGTGGCACTCTTCCAAATGAGTTGACTGTCGAAAATAAAATGTTCCAGAAGAACTGGGAGAACAGGAAAGAAGTTAAAACAGCGTGGTTTGCATGCCAGTACTGAAGGGGGAAAAAGGCTGACGGGGGGTGGTCATTGGAGAGAGAATAATCCTAAATTGAACTGTCTCCTGGATTTATAAGGCCCTGGAGGAGAAGTTTCCAAGTGAGAGAAAACGGATTTTTATGAATTTAGATTGTGTTTGCAGTTGACTAGGAAGCTGTAGTGAGTCTTTTGTCCCCTTGAACTTTGTATCTTGAGAACTGCACACACTGATAAATAGAAAGTCAATTGGAAGTGCTTTGGATTTACACTTTCTGCTTGGAAATACTATCATAAAATGTATCTACTTTCTAAGGACCCTTGTCCTCAGCAGTTGAAAAATATGTAAAATTTTTAGTCTTTGGATGCGTGACTGAAACACAAAGTTGGTTTTTTTCAGGGTTTGGAAAGACAAGAGGTAGGAAGAGGGGGTGTGGTGCCAGAGGGTACCAGCTTGGTTCCCTACAAATGCATTGTCTTTTAATTCTGGTGAGCAGATTACTTAGTGTCTTCAAAGCATTCTTGCCTAATTCCTAGCTGGAGACATTTTTTTCTTGAGTTATTCTTGGATGGAAGGTTTCTTTTTGTGCCAGGTCATGGGCATTTAGGTATTGATTTTCTTGCTTTCATGTGTTTGCTTGTTCAGTCCATTGCATGTTGCTTCTGATATTAATAAAATACTTCTGCGGTGCCTGTGCACATCTTACCCCTAACTTCATTGAAAGAGCAGAGCCTGCTCTTGGGGGGGGGGGGGGGGGGAAGGTTGGTAGGTCCTTGTTTGTTCAAAAAAATGAATTCTGGAGATGAAGACAGCTTAATTCAGAAAGTTATTTTGTCAGGCTTTCGAGTAGACTTTCAACAAAGACCATGCAAGGAAAGATTCTATTAGGAAAATTCTATTAGGAATCAATGGATCCTGATTTAAATGTTTTAGGATCACTTAGTAGGAAATTAAGCATTTGACCAAGATGAGTAAGCAAGGACTTACCTTTGAATTCAAATTGGTTTGAGCACAAAAGAAGCTGGAAGCCCAGGCGAGACAACTGTGTCAGAAGTAATTAAGCCCAGGATTTGTGGAGAGGCTTAGCTGCCACAGAGCCCAGCTGGGGAAAGCCAAACTCAGTCCCTAAGCCCTTGCCTGGCCAGTTGAACCAGAACATGAGCTAAGGCCTTCAAATTTTGGAATTCTTTTCTTCCCTGTTCAGATTTAAGAGAGTAAAGTCATTATTCAGCTTTGCTCCTATCAGCCCAGTGCTTCTTTTGCTCTGGGAAATGCCAGAGGCAGGGGTGGTGGGGGGTGGTGGGGTGGGGGGAGGTGGAGCAGGAGCTGATTCCCTCTGAGGGAACATTCTCCCTTTAACACTACAAATGTGCCTATAACATTGTACTTATTACTCAGAAAATAATTGGGCAGTGGCACAATATGAGATACTTGAAAGATGTTTGCTGCACAAAGGCTCCAATACTCACCTGCAGACTAAGAAATGGGCTTATAAACCATCTCATTTCTATTGCTAATGAAAAGCTTTGGAAGGCACCTGTGAATTAGAGCTCCAGCTGCTGTCATGGTAGGGGAAGTTAGGCCTTGAAAGGATACACGGATTAGCCCGTCAGAAAAGCAAACAGTAGCATCAGCACAAGTAGAAAATAGACAGGGTTGTTAAGCTAACAGAAAAGTAGGCTAAAGCATTTCCGTAATTACATGGGGGAAATTTGCTGGGAAAGAGAGACTGCTTGGATGGGAGAAGGAAAAGAAGAGAGGCAGGGGAATGATTGACGAGTCAAAACAGAAGAGGTCTGTCCACTGGGAAGAGGCTCCACGAAGAAGAAGAGGCATTGCTTTTAAGAAAACAATAAAGCCAGTGGAAAAAGACCTTGTAATTTGGTACCTATTGCATGTGAAATATGAAGACCAGTGCTCAGACCCACATTCTCTGGTTGGTTCTTATGGTGAAAAATAGATTTGGGCTTGGAAGACAATTTCTGTGGTAGGGGTTACAAATAACGGCTTTTCTGATACAGGACAGATGGAAACTTGAAGGGACTGGGTAAGTAGGCCTAGGTGGAGATTTTCCTGGAAAATGAACAGAGTAGAGACCAGAGCACTGCAGTAAATAGCTGCATTATTAATGGGCAGAAAATGTGATAGTCCTCTCTAAAGTTATCCATAGAGCTTCTCGACCTACGTGCTCTGGGTGTTACAAGAAACGAAGAACCAAGGCATGCTTATTACCTGGTGTCCAGCTTGGGATTAAGCCCTTTGCCTCAGCCAGGCGTCACAGGCTGGTCTGTCAATCCAACCCTGGCATTTTAATATCCAAAGTAAGGCCACTGTGGTCCAGAATGTTTAGCTATTCTAATCCCTAATTACATCATCTCTCTGTGTTGTGAGCAGTTAGTCAGCAACTGAACATCCATCACTCGGCCCAGATTGGACCTGATGTAGGAGGGGGCTTCGTGTGGGGTACACATTGTTGAATACTGGATTAAAGACTGAAGATAACCAAAAATAGAAACCAGCTATAGATTATATAAATATTTCAATAGCAAGTACTGATCACCCAGAAACTTTTCTTCACTGGTTTCTATCTTAAGTGATCTTCTCAGAAGACTTGATTATTATTTAGTAATGATAATCGGGAAGGGGATCTACATGGAAAAGATCATTTTCATTTGAATGTCACAGCTCAGCTGCAAGAGCCCCTCTCCTTTCTGCTGTCAATTGAATATTGTCTATTTTAACATTGGGTAAGAATACCATCTGGAAGGAGAATAAATATTGCTTCATCAAAAAACTCTCCCAACTCCTCTAAAGAATGGGAGTACCACATAGACCTTCAACAAAATGCTATTTCCCCTCCTGGAGTGACTCATGGTTCATGTGAATACTAGGTAATGTTTGTTTAACATTTAATATGAATCAAGAACTGTTCATATGGTAGAGAAAAAGTGAGATTTGGGGAGGTAATTCACCCAAGGTCATGGAGCAATGAAATGGGGGAGCCAGGATTCACGGGAAGGGTGGTTACCTCCTGGCTCTGGACTGGTAGGAACTGGCCTTGGTTATTGCTTAGTATGCTAATAGCTTATGTTCCTGATGGTTTATCTCTTCCAGTTACTTATGCCAGGAATATATCCTGGTGTTCTGGAAGGAAATCCAAGCATAATGGAAAAATTAATTGTAATATATTAGTTAATATGAGAGATATAACTTACTGTAATAGCTTGACAAACTGTATTTAACTAAAGAGTACCGTCTTTGTGTTCTTTTAAGTCATGGAGGATATGGTTTGGGTCGGGGGAAGCGAGAGACCATGTAGGAGGAAATTAAGAGAATAAATATTTTTCAGTTGTACTGTGTCAAGCTCAGTAGTGGAAAATACAATAGTTATACACATTGGTATTTAAAATGAGCACTTGTCTGTTATGGCAGAAGGATATGCAATATGACTTTTTTTTTCAAAGTAGAGAAATGTCTTACTTTTTGCCTTCTCAGGGCCCCTTTTCAAAGTCTGTGCCATGTGTTGGCTGTGGTGACCGTAAGCACGAGAAAGCTTTGCAAAAGCCATGCAGACATATTTGACAATTAGTTCCACTGTCTAATGGTCATTTTGGGAATATAGTGCAGATACTCTTCAAAGGCTGGGTTCTAGTGTCCCCCACGCTCTTCAGTGATCAACCATGTGCTCTATTTAGATCATGGAGACATGATGAATGCTTTCGTTTTATTTGCCCCTCCCTGAAACATCACAGTACAGTAAGGAAGCTGCTGTTCATGGATGACCACAAATGCCCTTAATAGAGTAACAAGCTGTACTAAGGGAGATGGAACAGGTCCAAATATCCCTGTGATATTCAGGACAGTAGCTTTTCTGTAAGTCAGGGAATTGGGCATTAATTACTGACTAGACTCTTTAACCTCGAAGCAACTAGTGGTGGTTTTATAAAGTCTTAATTTTGTTATGGAACTGTTCAGGTGATCTGTCCCTAGATAGCCTCATACCCAGGTCTTTGTAGGAGGATAAACACATGTCCCATGTGTAAAGTGCACAAGAGGGGGCCACAGAGTCACTCATTTATACCTGTCATTCATATTATCTATCAAGCCTATCAAAGCCATTGTTTTCTTAGGTATGAGGAAAAGGATCAGGGAAAAAGAATTCCATAGTTGGAGAGAGGAAAACTGAACTATATGGAAGCATGCAGTTCTCCAGATGGGATTTCTAATTTAAGAGCAATGGGAACTCCACTCGGTCTTAGGTAACATTAACTGAGACCCTAGTCAGCGATGCTCAGCCATCTAAGATACTCCCTCAGACCAGCCTGTCTCAAAAAGCAGTCCTTGGAAGAGAAATCTACCCAAGCTACCCCTCGGGGGCTTTGCAAAAAGTGAAGATAAATTGGGTATTGTATCTTTGTGTGCCTGTAGTGGCATTCTATTGCGAATAAGACATTGAATTTAAGAATACACTCAGTACCAGAGGTGGAGCAGGAGAGGAAACCTCAGAGCATGTCCGGGAGGTAAATGTACAAAGTTTATGTGCTTAGGTCCAGTGGAGAAGTCCTCTATCCCACTGAAAAGAAAGGAAAATCGCCTCTTCAAAGAGATTTCATTGTGATGTAAAGAAAGCAGTGTTTAAGAAAGCAGAATTGTATCTGAAACTTGTGTGGAGGTTCTCTTCATTCTTCTCTCATGACTGTGCCTCTAATTAGAAATTTGGGGCGGCGGAGAAGTGACTCCGTGTTGAAGAACAGATGTCAGCTGTCCCTGAAATTCCTCCCTACCCCCTGGGTTGGACTCCACTGCGAGCACCTCACCCATTCTTTTTTTGACTGGTGGCTGTAGCTTGTTAATATGAATGAACATCACCCATAGGTCCTGAAATTAGCAAGTGTTAAATGTTATGTGATTATTAAGGGGAAAACAAGATAATCTAGTCAGGGGGTTTAATTAGGTTGTGATTGCCCAGTTGCTGCTTCATGGTAATTATATTCATAACCCTGTTTCTAGACGTCAACTACAATTACCAAAATTGACCCCAGCACAGGTAAGTGTTAGTGATCTTTCCTGAAGCAGCTTCTGAACGGTGGTGAATTGCCAAGGTTCCGAATGTGTCCCTGCTGTCCCTTGCTTTCCCCTTTCCCTTCTTGACACCTCCATTATATTTTCCCCACTCTAGTGGGAAGGAGGGTGGCAATACTATTTGTCTATGACCATACACATATTACATAGCTCGTTGTCTGCAGGAAAAAGCTCTTCTGAGAGTCAAATATGACTGAAAAACATTAATAAGCCAGCAAATGGGAATCTTCAACCCTAAAAATCCAAAATTGGCTAGATTGTGTTTTTTCCCTCGGCACATGAAATCTGTTGGGTAGATTTAATGTGATTCATTTGAATAGATCTTTTACTTTATAAGGCATAGTCTTAAAACGAAAAAGAGAATCATCTGTGTTTAAGATACTGCCTGATCACGTGACCATTAAGGTCTGAGGAACTGAGAACTGGAGCTTTTCACTTTATATTATCCTCTTCCCCTCCCCAACTCATGACATTTGCCACCAGTGTATTCTCGCAGAAAAAGAACATGTCATTGCTGGGGGTGCTCTTTACTGTTTATCTCCCAAACGGAGATAATGATTTCTAGGAAATACAAACAACAACCTGTATCATAAGTGGGCATGTCAGTGTGACACAGTGAATCACTGGGCCAGATTGTCACTTGGCAGCCTTCCCTTCCTGACAAGTGTGTTGTATGGGATAATAATGCACTTAAAATTTGCATACCGTGGCTAAACTTCAATGCAGTTTTTCTGTCTGAAGAACAACTAGGAACTTGGCTACTGTGTATATGGGGGCATATGTGTATAAATATATAGATAATATGTGTGTAAATATGTAAATATATGTTTACATATATTTTTCATCCGTGGTTGGGAAATCTGTAAGCTGAGGATTGACTTAAGTTAATGCAGATTTTCGACTGTGAAGGAAGTTGCTTCCCCACCCCCACCTTTCAAGGGTCAACTGTATACCTATATTCTCTCTAGGAGACATGCTTTATTTTTTTTTACTGAAACATCGGGACTGCAAAGGTCTTGGCATCTCTGGGTGAACGTGCAGTTCTGTGTGCAGAGGTCTTCATTCAGAATGTAAAGTGTAGTGGGTGGAGCACAGTCTTTGGTACTACACAAGAACAGGGTGAAGTTTGACTCCTTCCCTTCCTAGCTCTGGGAAAGAGTAAGTCACTTAACTCCTCTGCTCCCGTAATTTCCTACCCAATAAAATAGGGAATGAAATCAACTAAAATATACATGTACTCTTGCGTAATGGGTACTTGAAAAATGATCGTTTCTTCCTTCCTCACCGATAGAGAAACTGAGGTCAAGATCTTTTCCCAGGGCTTTGCCATATGTGAATGATTTCGTCCCTGGTCTTAAACTCCGTGTTTTGAATCCTGCCTGATTAATTCTGTGCCGTGTCTGCCTTTCACTGATGAGTGGTGCTCATGGCTGTTGCCCATTCGCAGGTAGGCTTTTCCAGATTGCCCACCTAAGCGCAAACCCCCCAGCACTCCATATCTGATGTGTGTGTATGTGTGTGTAGGGATTTGTGAACAACCTGAGGGTGATGCCAGGTCCTCTCCAATGAGTACATTTACCTGGTAACAAAGCCTATCCCAACCTTGTAGAACGATTCCCTGGCGTCTTCTTGTGGGGGGAACAATTTTTTAATCGATGTGAATGAGCTTTTTGGAAGATGTTATTACTGTTCCTATTGTCTGACATCATTCTGGCAAAAACGACTTGTCTAAGAAAATTGTACTTAACTGCAATGAAAATACTGGCTATGCTGTCATAAAAAGGTTGGGTGCCCCTGTGTGGCTTCCCTCATTTAGATAGCTTTGAGCCCGTTTGAGGACTGCCCTGTGGCTTTGCTTAGAATTGCTTTGGTTTTGTCTGTGCAAATATTTATTTTCATAGTCCATGTCCACTTGGTCTTACTAATGCACTGTAATATCAGATGCTTTGAGATCTCAGGGGCAAGTAAGGAAGCTAATTTTAGAGTGCCTTAAGGGTAGATGATATTTCAAAATGTGGAGTGGTGTTGATAGGGCCTAACAGGACTTACCTAATCTGGTCTTCTCCAAGTCAGAAGACCATTGGTGGCCTCTCTGGTGGTGCTGATGTTAGTGGCAAGGAGAAAGGAATCACTAAAGTGATTCTTTAGTAAAACAGTATAGTAATTTTTTTTTCACTTTTTAAAGCAGATTACCCAAGAAGAATTATGTACTGATTGATTTTTACATTTTGAAAATTTCCAGAGACAGAGGTGTCAGTGGAGTTGTTTTTTTTTTAACTATAAGAAACTTTATAGTCACCACTTTAAAACTGTGTCCAGAGGTATTTGAGGGGGAGAGAAAAAAAGACCATGTATTTATTTACTGGGGTTCAGATCTTTAGGATGATTTCAAATGAGAGATATTTGGTCTCAAAGGGCGGACCCCAGAACTGAAGGAGTAGTGGAGTAACTTTGGGTGTGGTAGTGGATATAATAATATAGAATGCCCTCAGTCGGCTAAGAAATGCAGGGAGACACCATAGGAATTGAAACTAGGACTTCCTAGCCTGTCTGAAAAGCTCTGAGAGTGGAAAGGGTTTTGTTTTTTTTTTTTCCAATTTCCTTGGGACTTAAGAGATATATTTGGGAGTGTCACCTTCACAAGTCTTCAGTTCTTTACAAATTGCAGGATCCTTTCTACAGAGTAGTAGAAAAAGTGATTGGCTTAATTTGAGTCTAGCTCCTGATTTGCCCCTAGCCTCCAGTTTATCTTTAAAATGGAATTCTCAATCCGGTGAAGGCGAACGGGAGCAATGTAGGTAAGGCACCCAGCACTCTGCCATCTCTGCAGTTCATTTGCTGTGATCAATTAGCGGTCATCCAGGCCTCTGGTGCAGATGGCTTGCTCCTTGCCATTCATCTGCTGCCTGGCTCTGCACGCCTAGTTAGCAGTTGTGGGATGATGATAGAGTTGCAAAGAACATGTCATGGAGGATTGTTATATTTAAGAAACATGTGCCCCACTCATCTACTCATCAAAACAATTATTGAGCGCCTTTTCAGTACCTAGCAGGCCGACAGTGTGCCTAGGTGGTCGAAGCCAGGGGCTGTGGAATCTCTCTGTCAGTTGTGTTAGGCTCTTTGTTTTGTTAATTGGAGTGATTATGATGGAGATGGTGTCTTTAGCAACATTTAAGTAGCTTGGAGCCAGGAGATGGTGAACTGTGGCTTAAGGCAGTGGGAAATGGATCCCTCCTTCCAGGTGAGCATTTCTGTGTCTTTCTTTGTATATAGTTGCAGTATAATCTGCTAACCATGTAGTCCATGCTGCTGGGGTACATAATCTGGCAGATCATTCATTTAAATATTTACTCTGAAATATCTTGTTCTCTGTTGGTGTGAAGTAGTAGAGTTTCCAGTTATTTTTAGGCCATTTTCATCTTAGCAACCCTGTTGGAGACGAACCAGACACACTGCTGTAAACTGTCCCCACATTTTCATAGACTTTAATAGAATAAAGTTTAATGGTTTGGTCCCAAGAGGCCGACCAACCATCTGGTTAGCAGAAGGTTAGGTCGAGTATTGCTTGGCTGCTGAGAGGGCCACAGACCAGCCCCGACACACTGGTAATATGTCCAGTTGCTGAGTGCATTAAGCGTTGAAATGGTGCTCTCAGGTCTGCCGAGCCAGCAGTTCTGTTACCACCGCTGTGACGCAGGAGATAATTCAGCTGGGCAAGCGGCAGCATGGGGGTGGATCTCCAGTACAGGATGTGTAATGTCAACATGAAGGATTGGAGCTGGCAGAAGGAAGGGAAGCACTCATTTCATGCCAGTGCAGGAAGCCTAGAGAGATGCTTCCTGCCCCCCTTGCATCTTGTCCCCTTCTGGAGCTTCCATGTTATGTGTTAAATGATTACCTTGTGCGTGGTCCACGGCAAAACTTCTGCTGGTTTTTCTGCTTCTTTTGGAACCTGTTTGCATAAACGGAATGAACCACACTTGGCACACATGGAGGGTGGGCAAAAGGCAAGAGTTAGCTGCACAGACCGGGAGGAGGAGAAAGGGCTTCTTGAGGCAGGAGCATCTTTGTGCTTGAGATGGAATCCCATTGTACACCCCTTTGTGCCCTTTGAGACTGGTCGTCTGTTCAAAGGCTGCAATCATCTCAGAACGTCGTGCTGCAGCTGTAGTCAGAAGAACGCTGCGGAGAGGTTCCAGTGATTCTGCAGAAGCTCAGCAATTACATAATTGCCGTGTAACTGGAGAGAGCCACCAGGATTGTCTAGTCCTCCTGCAAAGAAAGCTTCTCCAATTTAAGGGGGAGATTGTTTTCCCTTGTGAAACCTGAAAACTGATGAGCAAGTACATCAAGCTACCAGGCTGGAACCGGGTCCTCTCTTTGGCATGAGAGGGGAAGAAATTCACAAGTACACTTGGCTGGACATTCAGCGGTCTTCGTAGCTGTGCTAAAGGGACAGCAAGAGAGCAAGTCACTGACTCTTCGAAAAGTGGATTCTTCTATCCATTGAACATGGTACCGACTTGTTTCTAATGTCTGAGACTGTGTTCTGTATGCATTCAAGGCATGGAGTATTCCAGAGCTTTCCCAGGAATGGGACCAGTGGGGTGGCACTTGATCACCAAGAGCCCTCTTGATTTCTGTTTCTGCTGCCTGCTTGGGAGGCTTTTCACAGCCTCTCTTGAGTGAATACTCTCAGATGCCGATCAGCAGAGACACTGCAAGGCCTGGCGAGCATCAGATGTTCCTAAAAGCTGAATTCCTCTCAGCGTCAACTGGATAGTTTGTGAAGACCTCACAGTGCAGGAATGAATTCCTTCTTTCATCTGCTTTACCACTTGTTTTCCATAGTTGAGAAAAATCTGAGGTGGAGCTGGTTAAATGTAGGCGCGAGGTTTGCATTAAACCGGTGAGAAGTCCAAGCTCCGTTTCATCAGATATGAAACACTCTTCTAAAATTAGCCACATCTCCTAACCCAAGTGTGGCCTGTGTGTTTGTTTATGTTAAGTAGCTCCACGCTGCAGCAGCCCTGCCTTTCTGAGGTTGGTCTGGTGGAGCTGCTAAGTAGAAAGAGCGGTTGTCGGGGTACATTTTTGTTTGTGGACTAAGTTGGGCCTTTCATAACTATGACATTCATCTCTATTTTCTCTGTTTAAATGTGTTTGTAGTCAGACCTTCAGTAAAAGGGAAAACAAAATATTTTGGCTCCTTTGTGAATTTAAAATGAATGGCCAGCCAGAAATGTAAGGACTTTGATTTCCAAGACGGATTGGGTTTCCAGATTGCTGGACCTTTTACCTTTAGGCTCTGCTTTACTTCTATCTCCTGGAGATTTAACATGGAGATTGACGGATGCAAATGGTCTCTTTAAGAAGTTTGATTCCTATGAAACAGTGGTGGTGGTGGGTTTTCAAGGAGCCAGGCTGGCTCCGTACAGAGCTTTTATTTTGTAGCAACCTCGAGGGGTATAGGATCACCCATGGTGACCCTCGCCTGCATCATTCCAGGCAGGCCTTGGCATGCTCCTGTAGATGAGTAAGAACAAGGGCAATTGGCAGGAGGACCCGCTGAGTTCATCTTGCTTTGTATCTTAGGAACTGGCCTGACCTTGTTCCATCATCAGTGTTTGGGCACTCTGAGAAAACAGGACCACCTCTGAAGGGGGCTGGAGACTGTGTTGGGAGCAGTGTGCTCTTCTGCTGGGAAGGAACACTTGACTCTGGCAGAGACCACATATGAGGGAAGGAACCCTTTGCTATCTGTGTTGGGAGGCCCATGAAGACCTTGGCAATGAGGGACATGGTATGTAGTGGAAAGAACATTGACCTCGGAGCCAGAGAGTTGCTGTGTGACTTCAAGTGAATAATCTCCGATCCTCACTTTGCCTGTCTGGGAGAAAAAAATCCACGCTGTAAACTTCTTGTGGGGAATAAGTGAGATCATGAATGTAAATTTCTGGTGCAGAGCCTGACATAATGTGGTCACATAAAATTACTAATTCCCTTCTCTCCCATCCTTCAGTTTTTATAAAACACTTACTACAGACAGGGCACTATTAAACAGTGACTCTGATTACAAGTTGGCATACCCTGGAGTCCACATGAAAACCCTGTGTAGAGGCTTGAAGCTTGTACTGGAGGGATTGGTAAACATTTAACTTCTTGTCTTTAGGGAATGAGCAGTGTCTTTTATTGTGTGGTGACTTTTAAAAGCCAGTGTGTTGCTCTATGAAACATGACTCCAAAATCCGGGAAAGGGGAAGAAAAGTACCTTAACCTCTGTTTGCTCTGTCTTGAACATTTTGTAATAGATTATTTATTAAATTCCTTAGATGACGTTTTGGGTTTTTGTTTTGTTTTGTTTTGTTTTGTTTTGACTATGGTTCTACAACTAACTCCTTTAAAAGAAAAATCTGACAGTTCCCAAGAGTAGTGTGGATGGGAGATGTTCGGGTGCCCAGAATCCCAAAAGCTGTGCTGTGTTAATGACTCTTGCAAGCCTCTCTCACTTGACCCCTAGTCCCAGTGTGCCATTCCTTATGTCAGTGCTCAATGAGGTCTTGTTGACTGTTTTCGGGGAAAAAGACCTTTGTTAAAATTTAGCCACATCAACTTCAAAGGCCAACCACTGGTTTGTCTCTTGATTAATTACTGAATGGGACTAGACTAGAAGCTACAGAAAGGCAGGCCCAGGGTTTCCCTCATTTGCTTGTATCTTCAGTACCTTGCACAGTGCCTGGGGCAGCTGTACATAGTTAATGGGCGTGTGTTGAGTCAGTAACCAGACCCAGCTCTTTTTAAAAGGTCTTATTGCACCTAAATATCTTCCCTGAATACATGTGGTTTTCTGAAATCGAATGTATCTCTTAGTGTCTTCTAAACAACGAATGCTATTCCAAATATCACTGGACATTCAGCATTTAACTTCAGTAAGTGGAGGTTTGGCACCGACATTTGAATTTAAAAATGAGAGTTAATATAAATTCTTCATCAAGGGAAACTGCCCAGCTCTACAATCCATATGAAATATTTTGGAAGTAAGAACGTCAGATTTGTAATCTAGCTTAAAGAAGCCAAGGAGAGTGTGATTGTTGGTAGTTTACTAGTATGATCCTGAATGACTCTTCAGGGCATTGTAAAGTTTTAGATTTTGTTGAACTGAGCCTGAAACTTTGGAGAGGAAAAATTCAAACTCAGGAATACTCAGCAACGCGAGGCCAATGGTGCTGGAGGAAACTCATTTGTAGTTTTATGTGGGAAGACAGGTCCTTTTCCAATACTTTATTTGACCTATTAAGTCTAAATGGATTGTGGCATGTATTTTATGGGGTAAATTGGTGTCATGGAAGCCTCAAGGAATAGAGGGGGAAAACATTAGAGGGGGGGAAAAAAAAGATGAGTCTATAGTGTTTCCTGTCAATTTAACAGAATGGAAAGAATGAAGCAGTGGAACCAAGGCCATAGTCCCATTTTTTGAAGATAGTCAAGAGGGTTCAGAAACCTTTGACTTGAGTTCTTGAATGTTTCAGTTGGAATGATGTAGACCTTTGAAAGCCTAGCCTTCTAGGTATGAGGTGACCTTGCAGAATTAGAGAAGCCTGTGATTCCTGCTAGTTCCAGCCTTACTGAAGGACGTATTCTGAAGAGCCAGCTCAATAAGCAAGCTTCTGAAGGGTGTGCGCGACAGAGCAGTTTCCTGTTATTTGGTTAATGGTTGACCTAGTTCTATTGCCATATGCTTCCTGGAACGCATTCTAATATAAAGTATGTGTTAAAGCAGGACTAGGATAATAGCAGGAAAGTCAAAACCTTTCTGAAGCTGAGACCATGTTAATGCAGGCCTGGTGAGGGCACAATAGTATGTGGACGGAAAATGAAGCGTCTTTTCTCTTCACGGTCCTGTTTGCCAATTCTGAGTTTAATCCTCACATTTCATCCAAGCCCATTCCAAAGAGCTGCATTTCCCCCAAGCACCTTTGCACATGAGGCCTACATCATTTAGTTCATGTCTTGTGCAGGTGAGGCCAAGTTTGAGGTGGACGTACCTGAGTAAAATTATTAGTGCAAGGAACGACTAGATGAGATTGGGCTAATGGCAGGTGATTTTGTTTTTGTATTATTAATTTGGTATTGCCGACAAGGGATTAGCAAATCTCTTAGTCTGAAGTTCGGGTGGAGTCCAGAGTTGAAGACTGACTTCTTTGACTTCGTTGTCATTTTACCTGGAATAAGCAGCCTTGGCTTGTTCGTTTAGATGGCTGGGAGAGCCCACGCAATCATGGGGGCTGCTGAGCAAACTTTGCACCAGACCCACAGTGTTTGTTTTAACAGCTTCAGAATGCGAAGAATCTGTGGGTCTAGTCTGCTAATTGCTGGATATTTGGGTGTAGTGGAGGAAGGTGTTCTGTTCTCTTCATCACTTAGAAAGAAAATGTTGAAGGAACCACAAGTGTGTGGGAGGGGGTGGGCAGGTCCCTTTAAATTTGTTTTTTATTTTAGAAAAATCACCGTTAATTGTGGTATGGAACAGTGATTTCTAAACCAGGCTGATCCTCAGAATCATTCTGAGAACTTGAAAATGAAAAGGTTATTAAAAATAGATTTTTAGGTTCTACCACAGGAGAGGGATTCAGTAGGTCTAGGGTGGGACCCTTGAAGACAGATTTAGGAACCACAGTTCTTGGGAATTCAGTATCATTAGGCAGGCAAGAGAGGAAGCAGCCACTGTGCTCTGATGTCTCACACGCAGGAAGTAGGAAAAGGGAAAGAGATGCTGTCAGAACTGGGTATTTGTAGCTGCTAATAATTTGAGCTGTGGAGTAGGCTTTCGTCTTTTCTACCCCAGGAAGTCAGTACCTCCAGGGCACCTTAAGGGTACTGTATACCAAGCGATTTAGGTTTGGGAAATGTCATCTTAGTGGCAGGCACTTACTATGCTCTACCATCACCACCATCCCCCACTGCCCCATCACCTCCCTCCCACCGTGGAGACAGTGTTAGCAGAATACCTGTCATTCACCAATTAAATTGGATGCAGTTTTTCAAATTAATACCTTTGGCAGAAACAAAGGGAAGTTATATTATGTTGACTTCTGCATACAGAAAAATTGCTACCGATCTATCCAATCAGCTTCTGGGTGGTTTTTTCTTTTTTTCCTATTAACAATAAAGAGATGCACTTGTTGACCGAGGACTTTCTCCATGAGGCTCTCTGCCTGTCCTGGTTTGAAGCTGTTGCCTCTGATATTGGGCCACCTTGAGCTGACCCGTTTGTGAATCGGACTGACCTTGACTACAGAATCACCCTGATCTGGGGTCTAACAGTGTTCTTGATAAGTAGTTTATCTTCAGTGTGTAATTAGTGCATGAGTGATGGCTGAACCAGCCAAGTAAACATTGCCTCAAAAGATACATGGAACTTGGAGTGAAGGTGCTGCTTCAAAAACGTGTGTGGTCAACATAACCTTTTTAGGATGCTTTCTGAAATAACCACAACAAAAAATGAAAACGACACGGTTTCAGAATTTGACATCTCAGACACTTTGGCTTCCTAAAAAACAATGCAGGAAGTTACCTCTTTTCTTTACGTACTGTCTGTCCCCCAAACAATTATCACCACTAGTGCCACACACACAGAAATCCTGTGTACGCCAAAGAGAGTGGCTGCAGAACTAACATTGTTAAGGACGTTTAAGGTTCTTTCTCTGTTTTTCCTTTGAACTTTAAAGGGGTCCGGGAATGAGAAGAAAGTAGAAGAGAAGAAACAATTGAGTAGAAAGCGGAAAGTTGAGGAAATTTCTCCTATTGACAGGAATTTGTTAGGAACAGGAAAGAGTGGTCATGGCCTAAGAACTCATGGTCATGTCCTTGGCATGCTTAGAAGCTCCAAGAATGGAAGACAGTCTCTTCAAGTTATTTTGAGGAGTTGGACATGACCTACTAGGCTTCTAATGCTTACCCAAGTTAAGAGGTTGAAGTGCCTCCAAGGCTTTAAGTAGCAGCTGAACATGTGATCTTGTTAACCCTGAGAGGTTCCTGAGAAGTGACTCAGATCACTGTGGCAAACAATCCTGTCCTGTTCCAGCTGCTCCAGCAGCGATAACATTAGGTCACCCTTTAGGCATATGGTACAGAGCGCATGCTACCATCAAGACTTTAGAACAACGACAACTTGAACTGGCTATTCTGCACCTGGGACTGGTGTTAAGGACAGCTTAGTGTTTGGGACCCATCTGATTCATAAGTGTCTCCAGTTCCTACCTCCAGCCCTACCCCTGCTCTGACAAAAACCACTTGAAGAGAAGGGGAGGATTACCAGAGAGAGTCATGAGTTCTCATGATGACTTGCTCTTTGGATGTTTCCTCATCTAGGTAGACGGAGGCTTTTGTTTTCCCCAGGAAAAGGTAAAGTATGCTGAAGGTAGTTTAAAAGATGTGTGATGTCTATTTTAAACAAAGTAACAGACTTGAATAGCTTAGTTTGTGTTTTACTAAATCATAATCAAGAGGTCACTCATATCCAAGAAGTTGGTTTACTGGCCTTAGCATGAAAGGAGGTAGCTCCATGAGTCATTGCATATGACTGATTTGGTACAAAAGAGAATTAGGGGTGGGGTGGTAAGAAGGGGGTTGAGAGCGTTACCTCCCAGACCACCCTTTAAGCTTTCTCTGCCTTTTCATGACCCCAGTATGTTTATGTAAATCCAAAATTATTTTAAAGCTTGAAATCCCTTTCTGTTTAGCTGAGTGAATATGCTACCTTATTTCAAAAGTTGATAATGGCTCAAGGGTATCCAGCTCTCAGAATTCACACCACTGTGTGTTGGCAATAATTTGGATCCCAGTTTTATAAATAAAATGTCGGGGTGCTGCCTTGAGGATCCACACATTGTCAGCAAGCAGATTCTAAAACTTGACGCATGGGTACACAGCAGGGTCAGCTACACAGGACTGAAAGAGAAAGGGTCCAAAAGGGAGGGAATGTCAAGTCACTAGCTATAGTCAAAGAAATGAAATCCCAGGCTAGAAAGGACCCATGAAATCGTCCTGCCCAACCTCTTCATTTTGCAGCTCTGGAGAGGCTAATGTGGTATGTCCAAAGTCCACAATGTAAGAAGTTAGTTAGGGAGGCCTGAAATGGAATTTCAGTTTCCTGCCTTGGCCATGTCTGCTTATTCCACTACAATAGTGTTGGCAAATAGCTTCTACTTCTTGTGCCAATTTTGATTGATTGGTGGAGACTGCCTGGAGCTCCACTTTGAGGACTCTGTGCCTTGTCTGGGCTTGTTGGAAAGGAGCGTGGAGATCAAGCAGAGACGGCTGCAGTCCGCTGGAGAGGGTGAGTGATAGGCGGTGGCACTTCCCCATAGTTGCTGTCCCTTACAATTATGTGTTTCAAAATCACAGCCTTACTCCCTACCAGAACACTTTCTCACTTGGTGGTCATGAAGACTTCCTATTTGCCAATGTTTTAAACCAAAGAAGAAGATATTTAGTCAGGAGAAAACTCCTTCAGAACAGCTATCCACGTGACTTACCCAAGGTAACTAAGTTGTGAAGCAGCCATTTGAACTGATGGGGCTTTCACTGTGATTTTTATCAATTAGCCTGAAGGGCTGTCTTTCTGCATTGTTCATAGAATCTAACCTTGGCACTGGTTAAGAGAGTCACTCAGCTCCCTGTTTCACTGTCACCTTCTTACCTGTGCTACATGTTGCCCATAGTTTGCCTTTCATTGCCCACATGCTTTGTGGGACCTCTTGACCATCTATCTACCTACTAAATCCCTTCCCTTTGTAGATGGTTCGGAAACATCCTAAACTTGGCCAGGGTCACAAGCTAAGTTGTAGAAGAGAGCCATGCTAGACCCCTAGTACCCTGACCATCACTGCTCCAAGACACTTCCTTAAAGGTTTTCTGCCCGTTAGAACACATGTGACTTTGAAACTAGAAGGAACCTTGGAGGTTGTTTAATCTTATTTTATGGCCAGAGAACCTGAATCCAAGAACATTTAAAGGACTTGCCTGAGGAAACTCTGTTAAGTAGCACAAGGGCTTCTAGATCTTGAGGAACAAAACGAAACCCACAGTGTCTTTTTTTTTTTTTTTTAATTTTAATGAGCAAAATGAACAGGGAACATGATTGCCTTGTAAACTATTAGGATCTATAGATGCCATGTAGTTAGTTAGAATGATGAAACTAATTAAACAGGACTTTTTGGAATATTCTTAAATAGTTTATGTAGTAAATTTAGAAGAAAAAAATTTTGGTTATAAATTTTCTTATAATATGACCTTCTCAAGGTTTTAAGTATAATTTTGGAACCCCTTCTGGTTCCAGAAAGAAGCTGTTGTGAGGACCCTTGTGGGATCCACGTGTGCCTGGCAATCTGCAGAGCACTGTGAATTTGTGATTGTCTAGTACAGGGCTAGGCAAGGGAGAGTTGCTATGTAAATGCAACTTTTCTCTGCAGGACATGGGGCACTTTCCACCAGAGCTCTGCTGTGGATCCCACCTAAAGAAAAAGTATGTATGATAATACTTTGCCTTGAATAGGGTCAGTGTCTGGCAGGGAGGGAGGTGTGTTTCACAGGGAGAGCAATCTGTTAACATCACACTGGAGATGAATGCCATCAACATAGAAAAGGCCCTGTCGTTTCCACTACAGATGCTGCCCCTCTTGGTTGGTCTGTAAAACAGAATGCAGGCCCTCCTGTTTTTTAGCATTTCTTCAGCAGCAGACAGCCCCTTCTTGAGCAACGTCACTGCCATCTGTTGCCAATGGTCTCCACAGCTTTTCCTGACCTCACGATATTAGCCAGTGTGGAGGGAAAGTTGTCTAGATTTCTAAGAGATCTTGGAGTTCAAGAGTGTCCACTCAGGGACCTCTAGGCAGTAGGTGAGGCAGCCCACAAAGGAGCTTTGACCGCTGCTAGACCAGTTCCTTTTTAAGTGCCATCACGTGCAGAATAGAATCATCAATAAAAATAGTTCCCATGCTCTTGGAAACTCAATCTAACCTTGAGCCTTTGTTTTGGAAGCTAATGGTATAATTTCTACATAAAACTGGGGACAAACCACTCTTAATGCCTTTTCCTCCCAGTCAATTGTTTCAGCAAAATGATCTCCTTTCACTTTAACAAAAAGATTCTCTTTCTCGCTTAAAATATTCCGGATGTGCTTTAACTTGCCTTGGGGTCATAGCACATGTCTTCCAGGACTGATGAGTCTTGTCAGTTGCCCCAGGGTGAGAACTTTAATAAGCAAATTGCACACACCTGGTTTTGCAAAATATTGGCCTAATGGGGCACCTAGGTGGAAGTCGGTACTTCCACTCCCCATGAGCACACCTTTCCTCCCCACCCCTTTTAAAGGGGAGGCCTCAGAAATTGCTGCCTCTCCATTTATCTTGTAAAACTTTCCTGTCTTTTTGCTCCCCTGTTGTGATCGTTAACGAGCTCAGGTTGTTGCTGTCGCTGCTGCTGTCTTTTGGATTTGAAAGTAATGCCAGTGATGGGAAGGTGGTATTTGTAGGGGGGAATGTGGTTAAAAGCGAACAGGGCTGGCGAACTCTTTGTCAGACTGTGCGTCCCCTGCCCTTCTCTTTGATTTGCTACCGCCACTGGTGTGGCGCAGCCTTTCCCTGCTCAGACTCTTTCTTGGTAAGATGAAAAAAGATGGCCTGTTTCCCTGCTTTGAATGCTGGACACTAGGCTTACTTGTCTTTCACTGTTTTTCCTTCATTTGATTATTCATTCAGACTTTTACTGAGTGTTTCACTACTTGGTAGGCTCTGTGCTAAATAGTTGGTGATGACAAATGAAAGACTCAGACCCTGCCTTCTAGAAGCTCATAATCTAGTGTTTACATCTCTGGTAGTCAGCAGGTATAACACATTGCCACGCTTTAAGTGGTGCATTGTAATGCATTTTATTTGGCGTCCGTGCTCTCTCCGATTGGCGAATACCAGCTCCCCCAAATTAAGTTATTTGGATGTCTTTCTTGTCGTCATTCTTTCAGACCTGTTAGGGTACCCAGGTGATCAGGATGCAGGGTTTCTCCTCGTGAAGCTGCAAGAAGCATTGAGTATATGTATCTCCAGACCAGCTAATGGTCATGACTGTATCTCTGAGTACTTGATGCTCTAGACTGGATTCCACATTGATCTCATTCCGGCTGCCATCCTTCCACAATACGTACGGGATTCTTAGATTAGGTTTTTTCAAAAGCACTGTTCGACCTTGGAGTCGTTAGTAATCATTCTGCTAAAAATTTATAAAATCTGGTGATACATTTAGCTCTTCAGGCAGTAACAACTGGGTACTATAGGGCTTTCCTGGCTTTGATTAGGCTATGGATGTCCTTACTCTTCACCTCTGTTGCCAGCCTATGTTCCCCCACCATTTGCATGTGTGTGCTTCAGAAATTCCAATTATCAATTCAGCAGCACCAAAAGGATCTCTTCCAGGAACACTGCTGATCTTCTAGTCTCTTGGTTTGGAAGTTTCCCACACATTTTTAGGGAAATTCTTTCATCCATTTCTAGAGTCCCTTTTTAGGCATGTAAAAAGCTAGCACACTGCATAGCACATGAAACCACTCAACCAAGTATCCAAGTATCATAACTACCTTCCGCCGTCCTTTCTCTGTGTCCGTAACCATGGCTATAACATTTGCTTTATTATGCAGTTAGGCTAAATACCATTTGTGATGAGAAATATTTGAGACTTGTCCCCACTCACCAGAGTCGGGGAGTGTCTCAGGCTAGCCAAATATGTCTAGGTCAGAGGGCATATGCTTTGATATGGAATTCCAGAGGTCATTCCCTATATTTATCCTCTGCTCCAAAGCTTATGTCACTTGCATCATGCTGTGACATGAAACAATATTGCATCATAGGGAGTGCATAATGGAGTGTTTTGTCCAATTATCATGAGATTACCGAATATTTTTGCTTGGAAACTTGCCAGCCATAGTTAACAAAGAGATGCCCCAAGCCACTTTCTCACCTGTATTCTTGAAGACTGAATGGCAGTCTTAATATCTGATACCCTTCTGGCTGAGTAAAGAATTAGGCAAGTTTTGTTTTTTTAAACAAAGAATGTGGCTAGTATTGGAAATAAAGATTTTGAGCTAATTTGATAAGAATTAATAAAAAAAAACAAGTCAAAGGTGGAACAGAGACTACACCAGCTAGTAAAGGAGATGATCAATTTCTAGGAAATGGGAGACTTTGATATTTTTACAGTAATGAAGAAAAGGTCTTCCGGGAACAAAAATACTGAAGAAATAACAAAAAGAGGCAAAAAAAAAAAAAAAAAACAAGCCAAAAACACCATTATGCATTTCCCTAGCACACAGATGAAGCCTGGGCTTTTTGTTACTGGAAGTTCTGACATTTCTCGAATCTCCAACTTTCTTGATTTTAAAACTCTTAACATTTAATTCCAAGGTAATCTTTATTCGTCTCTGTGTTTTCACTCTCCCTGAGTTATCTGTGTCCTCTAAAAATTGAAAAACAAGTGACTTTTTTTTCCTCATCTCTGTTGGCGGAGACACACAATGGGCTGCCTTTCCCCTGCTCCGTGGAAAGAATGGAAACATAGTAAGCAGCCAGTGGAGCTCCATATGGATTGGAATTCCTTGCTTCTGCTTTTGAAGTTAAGATGGTCACGAGAGAGAAAAATAGTTTCGGTTCCAAGCCTAAGAAAAAGGACATTCCTTTAGTTCTGGCACTCTTGTTTTCATGGTTTTGATTTCTCTCAGAATCATCTTCAGTCCCATTAATAAATCACATCTGAAAATGAAATCACTTTTATAAGTTCTTTTCCTCTCCACACCCTTGATTATAGAGAAAGTGACGTTCTCTTAGATTTAATCTGAAGTAGTTTAGGATATATTTTCCTGGCATTTTTTGCTCTGGATGAGTTCCCATTGTTGATCAAGCACATCCTAGAGACTTTTCCAGAGGCCTGAGAGATCCATCCATGCATTCTCTTCTGTTCAAAAAGGGGGCGGTTGGTGGGGGGGGGGGGAGTTTAGTTTTTCACCTAGCTTTAGAGAAGGAAATCTCAGAGGGATCATTTTCCGTTCAGGAGGATTGGGGGTTTGTAGGTTAAAGTCCACATTATACAAATTCCCCAGTGACAAAGAAGTTACATGATCAACAATCTTTCTTCAAGACATTTCTCTATTGAATGAGGAAGAGATTCCACTTGAGGCTGTTTGATTAAGACATGAAGATGAGGTGTGAAATTGGTAGTGGGCCAAGGTCGTTGGTAGAACTAATGGACCATTTGAAAATTATTAGCAGCTGGTTTAATGGAGTTGTATGACTACAGCTGTGTGAGAAAGTCCGAGCACAAGGTATTTGAAATGTCCACTTTGAGGTCATCTCCTGTTGTTCTAGAATAATCCTGGCACCCATATACTAAATGTGCAACTTAGACAAAAGATTAGGTAGCTCTATACATGAGCATGTAATACAGGCTTTATTTGCTTTAGGGTTTTTGACCATCTTTTTTATTATTTTAATTTTTTTTTTTAAATTCTGGAATCAGTAAGTCTTCATACAACCCGCATATCCCTATGCCCTACCCAATAACATCACAACTTCGGAGTCTTACAATGCTTGAGAATTTTAATGGCTTACCTAAAGAGTTCTTTTGCTCTTCACTTAGATTTTTTACTAAAAATTTTAATCATGTCAAAAAATGTATGGGGTTTTAACTTGGCAAATTTTGAGGCAATGGAGAAAAAGACAACTGGAAGAGATGCCATACTTTCTAAAACACCTTTTTCTCAAAACGTTAAGCTGGTTTCTGGTTTTGTACAACCTCATAAAGGAATGATTTGCTTAGATCTTTGCATTCATATCTGGAGGCATACACAGACACATATGCATGTACGTATGCATATAAAAATAATATTTGGTCTGCAAAGAAATATGCCCTTTTCTTCCATCTGTCATGTGTACCTTGCTAACCCAGAGACTTGACATGGAAAAGAAATGCACAGAGCCTTTCACCGGTTAATGAATTCCACAGCCATGAGTCACACTGGCCCCAGGCTCCTCTCCTCTGCCTCATTCTATTCTTGCTCTCCAAGTCAGAGGTCTGGACCTCTACCCCAGTTCTGACTTTGGAACTGGGAAAGAAGGTAGGAGTTGTCACAGGTCATATAAAGTGAAAGTTCCCTTCTATATTTCAGAACAAATGCCCAAAATACACTACTAACACAAAAGTGTGGAAGTCAGGTTTAGCTAACTAATCCCTGCCTTGCATTGATGTTCAAAGCTCTCTATAAATTAGACCAAGGACTCCCAGTATTCATTAGACAAATTTGTTCTCCACAACAACTCCATGAAGCAGATTTGCTCTCTGCAACCCACAGAGGTCAAATGACTTCTCCAAAGTCACAGCTGGTGGAAAGCCAGGAGAAAATCCCAAAGCTTGTCTTCTGACCAGCCCTTTCCAGAACTCCATGGATGACTCACTCATGAATAACAAATGCTTTGTAGCCATTTAGGAAGTTGGGGGTATTCAGGAGACATCCTCTAACCTTGTGAGGATGTATCATCATTGAAGGAAATCACCATTCTCTGCATAGAACAGTCCTCCTCAGAGCAAGTGGCCAAGCTGGCTTGCTGTGCAGGATGGGTTTGGGTGATGACTAAGGACATGGTAAAGATTTGGGAAGATAACATGATGATTAAGAACTTGGGAAGATAAATAGTAAATAGTCCTGTCATTAGTTTCCCATTGCCTTTACTTCACTCGGATGATAAACATCCCAACCCCTCCCCAAACTAATGTGTTCAGAGCAAAGGGCTCTGATGGAGAAGGGAAGGGGGAGATGCTAATGCTACTCAAGAGAAGACCAGCACTTTATTTTCTAAGGCCAGATTATCTACTGTTTGTTATCTAATTTAATCTTCACTGTGTTACTGTACAATGGATATAATTTTATTGTTATTCCTGTTTAGCATATGAAAAAACAGGCTCAGCTAGGTTAAGTAATTTGCCTGTGGTCACATCAGTATCAGGTGTCAACGAGGTGATGTGAATACAGGCCAGCTTTGCCGTTTTCATTATGCAACGCTGCCTGCAGACTTCTCTGGGGTTGTTGAGAGACAGACCCTGGCGTTTCTGGAGGACTAGAGAAGTCCATGAAATTCATGGCTCAGAATTTTGGCGACAGACTACGTGCTCAAATAATTTATATGCATCACTTCATTTAATCCTTGCTATAATCCTGTGAAGTAGCACTACTTTTTTTTTTTAACCACTTTTTACAGGTGAGCAAATGGAGGCATAGGGAAGCTATACAATTTACCAAGCTCAGACAATTAATTGATAACTGGTTTCAAACTCAGGCAAGTGGGCTGCGAGCCCATGTTCTTAACTCTCATGCTGGTGCTGCTAGGCAGACCAACTCTCAAGTTCAGAAAAGCCCTTGTGGGTCAAAGGTGTTTTTCAGACAGATCATCTCTGGGCTTGGTGCACTATGAAAATGACTAGCTGGACAGTGTAAGTAGATATAGCATGCTTTGAGGAAGGTCTTTGTATATCTGTTACTACATAGATAAGATACCACGATATTATTTTAAGAATCCATAAAACTTAGTGTGACAGACTTTTTTGAATGGGAGAGATCCCTAAGTGGTTAGTCTTTATCCTAAGAAAAAATAAAGATATTGCAGGGCCGGGAGCCAGGGAACAGGTGTGATGAGTTTAGCATTTCACATCTCTCCAGATGTTCAGCTGCAGCAGGTGACTACCTCAAGGTGAGTCCCAATGAAAAACTCTGTTGAATGAGTACCTTGTTCAAAGGGATCCCTGAAGGTTGTCTCTGTCTACACTGCCCAGGACAGTATTCCTGAGACACACGTGTCTGTTGCGCATTTGAAATACGCCTGGTCAGAATGGAGATGTTGCTGTAAGTCTAAAATATACACTGAATTTTGAGACTTAGTAGGGAAAAGGAAGATTATAAAATATCTCATTAATATGTGTTTATATCGATTACATGTTGAAATAATATTTTGTATATATTGATATTAGGCTAAAATGGACTATTACTGAAATTAATTACACCTGATTCTGGCTGCTAGAAAATTTTAAATTGTGTATATAGCTCACATTCTATTTCTTCCTGACATTGCTGTTCCAGGTAATTTCCTTGCTCTCTAGTTCAATAGAAAATATGTAAGAATGCCATTATCATAGGTTGACGCACTCTGTCTGAAGAGCCGTCTGGTTAAAGTATTCCAACTGAAGGACAATTGCTTCTTCAAGTTCTTGGGTGGTATTCTGCACCTTCATTGACACTGATCTTCTAAAAATGTGGTTGAAACTATACTTTTAAAAATATATACATATCACTGACAACCTAACTGTTCTTGACATATGTTTAAAAAAAAACACAAACTTGAGCTGGGCCACATCTCATTAGTGACTGTTGATGGGTCAGAAACTGGCAACCTGGTTATTAGGTGGAGCTCACAGACAGAATTAGCCTGTGTTGCTTCTCCCTTCTCAAGACTGTTTAGTTTTGACCTCCTCTTCCCCCCCCCCCCCACCCCACCCCCAGTGCATCTTCCTGGCCCCATCCTACTTTGTCTCATCCCTGGACCATCTCAGCAGCTGCCTTAGCAGCTTGTGTCTCACCACTACCCCACCCCTCCCCAGCCCCCATAAGTTCTTCCTAGTGGTGCCAAAATAATCTTGAAAGGACACAGCTTTCATTCTATCACATGCCTCTGATTAAGGATGATAAGAGTTCCCAATGGAGGCAGGGAAGGATCTGACATTTGAGACTCCATAGATGTTATCTTACTTAATCCTGGGTGAGGTGGATATTTTTAGTCCCATTATTATACAGGTGAGAAAGCAGTTTTGCATCTTGCCTGAGGTCAGGTGGGAGGTGATAAAGCTACATTCTAACTGCTAGGGTGAGATCCTATTATCTTTCTTTGTTAAAATCTCCAGGAGTTCTACTGACCCAGGCTGGCTGCCCAGCTTTCAAGAATATTCATTATCAAACCCAGGGACCCAACATGTCCTTTGCTTTCCCAGCTGTCCTAATTATCTTTATACTTGGAAACCATACCATAACAATCCACACTTCCTTATAGAGTATTTAGAACTCTTCATTGTCTAATTTTTTTGTCAGTCTTGTCCTAGCTGTATTTTAACTTTCAGGAGAAAGAGCATGCCTCATGCCTGCCTTTTGGTTTTTCTCTCGTGTCCAGATCCATACCAGCCACCTAGCAGGCACTCACATGTTCAGTAAAGGGATGGTGTTGGATCGCAGTAGCTGCTCAATAAATATGCGTTTGGGGCTCAACTGAAAATTATTTTTCTTTTAAATGAAGGCAGAGAGCACCAGGTCAATGTTTCCCTCTTCACCAGTCTAGATGTGCGATGAAGTGGACCTTGGCAAAGACGGGACGTTTCTAAGCCAGACTTGACCTCATTGAGTCTCAGATTTCCTACCTTATCTCAGTTGTGGGGTGAGGTTTTCATGCCTGGCTCCCATCTATCTCCAGGGCGTCATGGATTATATTGCTTCTAATATTTTCTGGAGAGACATTTAAGATATTTTTATGTGTTGGGGGGTATAAGGTAAAGTGGATAGTCCCCTAAGGTCAGAGCTTTGTCAGCTAAGGTCAGAAGCCCTCTATAGGGCTTCACTGGTCCTTGGATGGGATGGTCCATTGACTGATGAAAGCTTGTGTTCAAATACGTGATTCTGGTAAACCTTGCTTTCTCTAATAGTATGGGGCACACCTGGTCCTGTCCAAAGTTTACAGAGCTAGCAAAGCATTGATAGTTGGTCCATTTGCTAACAGGCTGTTTGTGTTCTGTGGTCAGTCTTGGCTGTACCCCTTCTCTTCACGTGGCCGCAGTATTGTGTGGACACATATTAAGTATTTAAACACCAAAGTGATCACACACCCACACATTTCCCTAAAATGTGGGCTGACTTGTTGGACCTGGGGACTTTTTTAAAAAGGGGAGACTGTTTAGCTGGTTTACTTACTTCTCTAAAAACACTTCAACTTTAAAAATAATTTCCAGCTTGTGAAGCCAACATACTAGTAAAAAAAAATAACAAACATTATAGAAGTTGGAATTCAGAGAAAGTGAAAGGCCTTTTTAGCTCCACTCCCAGAGAAAATGTCACTCTTAAGGGTTTGGAAATATATCTTCTGATTGTTTTCCTGTGCCTGTATACTAACATAATATTATTACTATCATTATTTAAATAGCAACAGACTATGCACTCTGTTTTACAACTTACCTTTTCACTGTCTGTAAGGGCCAAGCACAGGTTTTGCGGTGCAGGCCAAGGGGCTGGATGTCTGGGGTTCTTAGCTTTGATGAGCAGAGCTTTGCCGGTGCTGTGCTGACCCTTGGCCATCGGTGACCTCATTCTGCTTTTAGCATGTGGGTCTTTAAAGACTTGCTTTTTTTTGAGTAATTCCGTTTGGAGACCAGTTAGTTCTTTTCAGTCCTGACATTTCTTATCTCCTAAATAGACCAGCCTTCTGGAATGCGGTTACTGCTTTATGAGTGAAAGCGGTATTTTGTAAGGATAGTCTTCTTTGTCTGAAATTTCATCGCCAGAGGCAGAACAGGGTAAGGAGCATAATAATGTGCACAAGGATATGAGAAAGGGAGGATGAAGGGAGAAACATATCATTAAATTCAAAAAATCCCAAATCAGCCGGGAAGTCTTCAGACAGGGACAGTGTTGAAATTAGGGAAGGAGATGACTTGTGCCTGAGAATACTAGTAGGAAAGAGGCCCGCAGAAGGGTCCTGCTGATCTACCTTAGCATAGCCTCCAGCCCCAAGCCAGGCCCTTAACTCTTGGCCATATGGGCTGAAGCTAAAGCCTGTCTCTAATCCTGATCTTCTGCTCCTCCACCAAAATCCTGCATCCTCTCCCCATCCCACCCCACCCCATTTCCCACACAAACACAGTGCATCAGATTGGCCTGATTCCTATTTCTTGGGTGCAGAGACACACTTTTTTTTTTTAAAGGGATACATGTTACAATCAAAGTTTATGTTGAGTGGGCATGGGTTTTCTTCCTTGAAAATCTCTGTTAAGGTATGGTTTATGTAAATGTTTCCAAGTGGTGGAAGAAGAGTGTGCAGGTTCCAGACACTGGCCAGTGCTGGGCTTGAGCATCCCACAGCCCCTGTTTTCAATGACCTCACAGGTCAGCATGGAGAGACGGGCAATTAGGCAGCCAGCACTGTGGGAAAAATGCTTGGGAGATTCAGGACCACCCGGGAAGGGCCTCAACCCAGCCCTGGGGTGCCAGGCAGAGCTTTTTAGAGGAAGTGGTCCTCCACCAAGGATGATTCCCCCCATTTCACCCAGCTCCCCCAGTGTCTTCAGTGAGACCAGTGGAAACACTTTGGTTATTCCCCCTGGAGCCATTGGGAGTGGAAGAGAGAGATGCTACTGGAATCTAGCCAGGTACAGGCTGGGTTGCTGCTGTCTTCCAGGACAGCTTCCCCCTCAACAATGATCTGGACCCAAACCTCTAAACTGAGACTGAAGGATGGATGTAAATTGGTGGTGTGGTCAGGTCTAAGGGGAGAGTGTGGGCTATGGTGGGGAATGGTGTGGAAGTAAGTTAGATAGTAAAAGTATCCTTTCAGTGGTCCTTAGGAGGCTGTCCCTGACCCTGGTGAACTTTGCTGTAGCAGGATAGTAGTTACAAGAGCCCGATGTCGAGGACTGAAGAAGTAAGGAGCATGAAAGCAGTTTGTCTGTGGAAGGGAGGATTAATTATAAAAATGGCAATTATAATTAAGAAACTGCCAAATGCTTTATGTTCATTATCCAGATTATTCCACACAACTACCCTATGAAACAGGGTGCTTTTGTGTGGATGAGAGGAAACAGAGGTTTGGGGAGTGTAGTTTGTCAAGGGTTCATATAGCTCACAAACCATGAAATTGGGATTCAACCCTAGATGGCTTTAACTGTGTACTTCTGTCGTTTTTCCAGTTTCCCAGGGAAGAAGATAGGCCAGAGGGACCTGGGACCTGGGGTGAGTGGGTGTGCTTATCTGTGTGTGGGGGTGGGGAGAGTTCCTTCTGTCTGAGTGAGAGTTTAGGATGAGAAGGACTTAGCTGGTAGTCAGAGAGAAAACTGAAAATGCAGATCAGGTCGGCTCACAGTGAGGGTGGAGAGGATTGGATCAGGAAGAGCCCAAGATGAGGAGTCAGCCTTAGGTAAGAGGGACTGGGAGCATGCCTTCCATTATGAAAAAAGAGGGGGAAAGGGTGGGTACCTGTGGAGATGAGGAAGGGAAAGGTGGACAGAAGATGGAAACCTCTTCTCCTTTTCAAGGAGACACAGAGCAGGATGGAAGATAGGCAAACATCAGACAACTGTAGAACTGAAACTGAATTTGCAGGAACACTGGTTTGAAGGGGAGGCAAAGAAAAGTTGGGAGGGAACACGGATTTAGGCAGATAGAAGGTTGAGAATTTTCTAGATGATTTCTAGACAGTCATTTATTACATTTAGGTTTACAAATATGAGTTATACATATCATTTTA
>VMDR010007246.1:0-41500 GCA_007922815.1 Macrotus californicus | reverse complement strand
TTTGAGTCCCATTTTTCTTCCCCTCACTGTTGGTTCCCTGTACATTTTTCTTCATTTCCCTTATCGTATCCTTCATTTGTTCATCTAATTTGTGACCAAATTCAACCAAGTCTGTGAGCATCCTGATTACCAGTGTTTTGAACTGTGCATCTGATAGGTTGGCTATCTCTTGGTCACTTAGTTGTATTTTTTCTGGAGCCTTGATCTGTTCTTTCATTTGGGCCATTTTTGTTGTCTTGGCGCGCCTGTTACATAGTAAGGGGTTCACCTTAGGTGTTCACCAGGACAGGGCGGCCACGTCGCTGTGTAGTGATGCTGTTTGTGGGGGAGGGGACCGAGAGGGAACAATGCCACCTGCTCCGCTCTCTGCCCGCCCTCAGTGACCCTCCGCACCACCCACAGTCAAATTGGGCCCCTCTGGTGCTGGTTCCGGTGCCGATTCCTGGTGGGAGGGCTTATGTATGCTCCAGGACCCTGTGGGTCTCTCCAACAAGCTCTCCTGTGAGGCTGGAAGTTTCTCCCGCTGCTGCCACCTCAACCCCCACAGGAGTTTTCAATCAGAGGCTTTGAGGCTTTTTTTTTCCGAGCTAGAACTCTGGGTTGCGGGGTCTGTCTCGCTCCCCAGTTGTTCCTCCCTGTTTATCCTCATGAGGGAGTGGGACTCCCGGTCCGCAGCCACCACTTCTCCCGGCCAGCCACGCCTTTCCCGGATCCGCCAGCCACCGCCCCGCCACACAAGTCCTCTCCGCCCCTCCTACCGGTCTGGATGTATGTTTCTTAATTTCTTGGTTGTCGGACTTCCATACGGTTCAATTTTCTGTCAGTTCTGGTTGTTTTTTGTTTTAAAATTTGTTGTTGTCCTTCTTTTGGTTGTGCGAGGAGGCACAGTGTGTCTACCTATGCCTCCATCTTGGCCGGAAGTCTCAAAAACTGTCTTTTACGAAAGGTTTTCCTGAGATCAGACAGACTTACTTGAAGGGAGTTGCCTGTCCTTCCAAGGGATTTGGATCTTATCCAGTATGTTGTAGAAAGCCTTTTTAAAAATTGAGGCTGGAGGCCCTGGCTGGTGTAGCTCAGTAGATTGAGGGTGGGCCTGCAAACCAAAGGGTCCCAGGTTCAATTCCCAGATTAGGGCACGTGCCTGGGTTGCAGGCCATGTTCCCAGTAGGGGGAGCACTAGAGGCAACCACACATTAATGTTTCTTTCCCTCTCTTTCTCCCTCCCTCTCCACTCTCTAAAAATAAATAAGTAAAACCTTTAAAAAAAATTGAGGCTGGGCATGATCAGATTTGCATAATGCTATAAAGGATGATGTGAAGGGGAAGTGAGATTAGTGGTAGGGGTGTCAGTCATAAGGATAATATTTACCTGCTTATAATTTTAAATCAAATATATAACAGGAAACCAGAAATGGCAAATGAATGGATAACCTATCATGCCTGTTGGATCTCCCTTGGAGATCTTCCCCATGAACTTCACAGCTCTCACCCCCGGGCAGAGCTAACCTAAATACAAACAGCAGATTCTTAGAACTTGACTCAGATTCAGAGCCACTCTGGGGTGGGGTGTCTTAAAGGATCAGAAGTCAGAGTAAAAGGGAGGCTAACACAGGTGCTAAGTTCTGCCACTGTACTCCCTGAACAGACAGACCACCATGTCCCATTCAAGGCAACCTGAGATTCCCAATTTCCTTATTGTTGGCATCATGCTATAAACTACACTCCCATCTCTGACATAGTCACCTGGGGAGAATGTTTGGGGGACCTCTAATGATCTCTCTCCTAGAGTCCAGGGAAATCATGGCCAAGGGTTTCTTGATGATCTGCCTCTGGCAAGGGCAACAGTGATACAAAGTGGCCCATGTTGTTCTCGGTGCCGCTCATGTCCCTCCATTCATCAAAAAAATAGTCTGCCACCACTGCATAGCTTGTGATCATCAGCTGTGTTTCCTCTGCTGAAGGAGTCCCCTATCCACTTGCCACTGCCCACAACCAGGGCCCAGACACAGTATATTGGTTGCCTGAAGGTGTCCTCCAGTCTCAGCAGGTCCCCACTCTCAGTGAGGTATCACCTGTGCCCCTGCACACCTGAATTTAGGACCAGAGGTTGGGGTGGAAGGTGAAAGAGAAAACTTTTCTGCACAGATCTCTCCTCTCCATAATGGGATGGGCCTTTTAATTTTTCGAACTGACTTTATAACTTCAGTTCTGGAACATTCTACCTGCAAACAGAGTAAAAGATTTCAAATTATAAAGAATCTCTCACTTGCTAAAAGAATTCCATTAAGTAGCATCTTCACTTAATGTGCGTGTTTTAGGTCAATAGACACCGAATGGAGGGAGGGACTGAAAGTTTCTGTATTCCAAGCAGCAGAACCAACTAGAAAGTAAGCAAATAAAAAAGGAAATCTGAAATTGTAATGGTAAAAAAAATTATGTATCTGGTTTGTCCTGTACAGGAAACTAAACATCCTGGCTGGTGATCAACCCTCTGGACTGTCAGACTAAGCTAGAGCCTCACCTGGTATCCCTGGGCTGCACAGGTGGAAGGGGTGTTCTGGGGAAGACCCTGGCCCAGTGAGTAGCTCCACCTTCATGTTTGTTCACTGGGATGTCCTGCATAAGATTCTTTTGCAAGGACATGTCTCCTTTAGGCATCATCAGGGATCTGAGGACTATTCAGCTTTACAGAAAACCCCAAGAAAAGTTGTACTCAAGGTTTTCAATCTGATATCAGAAAAAAATTCAAAAAGTACAGGGAGGAATAGGCATAAAGCCTTCCAAATTAGTAGACAATGCCTTCAAAGTTTATAATAGTGGAGAAACTATGGCTCACAGGTCTTGGAATTTCTAAAGCCATATGGAAAACTATAGGTAGATGTATTGTGTGCCAAAAGAAAAATCCCAAGACAGATCCCCAACAAAAGAAAGAAGGGAAACAATACCAAGGACAATGCCCATTTGAGGACTGACAAATAGATTTTTCAAAATTATTTATTTATTTTTAGAGAGAGAGGAAGAGAAACGTCAATGTGTGGTTGCCTCTCGTGTGCCCCCTACTGGGGACCTGGCCTACAACCCAGACACGTGCCCTGATTGGAAATTGAACTGGCAACTGTTTGGTTCACAGGCCAGTTCTCAATCCACTGAGCCACACCAACCAAGGCAGTGGCAAATAGATTTTACCCAGATGCCTAGGGTCCAAGGATGAAAATATTTCTTAGTCTTTGTTGACACCTTTTCAGGATGGGTAGAAACCTATCCTACTAGAACTGAGAAATCCTCAGAGGTAGTGAAAGTCCAACGGAAGGAAATAATCCCTCGCTTTGGCCTACCCAGCAGCATCCAGAGCGATAATGGACCTGCTTTTGTTTCAGAAATTACCCGGAAGGTTAGTAAATTTTTAGGAATCAAGTGGAGGAGACTCCACAGAGCATGGAGACCTCAGGCTTCTGGGAAAGTAGAGATGATACATCAAACCTTGAAAAAAATATAGTCAAACTGTGTCAAGAAACTCATCTCCATTGGGATTGAGCTTTTCCTATTGTCCTGCTCAGGATAAGGGTGGTCCCTCGAAGTGGGATTCAATTGAGTCCTTATGAAATTTTGTACAGGTGACCATTTTGGGCTATGTTTGGGGTGGGACATATGTATACAGATCCAAGAAGTGAAGGTAAAGAACTATGCACATCTAAGTGAGACCTTAGCTGTGATTAATGACCTTGCTTGTATTGGATACCTCTCCCTGACAGGTTCACTAAATTATTTTGAGCCTGAAGATAAGGGTCTACTCAAAACTTGGAAGGCTATAATCCTAGCAGTGGAATTGCTGGGTCAAAAGGCAGTTTCATTTTTTGTTTTCTGAGTTAACTGGAACCTAATCAACAAAACAAACAAGCAAGCAAAATATAATCAGAGACATTGACATTAAGAACAAACAGACAGTAACCAGAGGGGAGATGGGAGAGGATAATGGGGGGAAAAGGTGAAGGGTTTGCAGGAACATCTATAAAGGACACATGGACAAAACCAAGGACAGGTGGAATAAGGGGAAGGAGGTGGGGATGGCTGGGGTGGGAGGAGAGGTGGGGGGAAAAGGCAGAAAACTGTACTTGAAAAACAATAAAATATAAGTATTTAAAAAAAAAAGAAAAAAAAGGCTTGGAAGGCAAGGTTCCCAGAAAGCCAAACAGAAGAAAAGTGGACTGAACTTGGGGACATACTCCTCACCACCCCAACCATGGGAAAATTAGCAGCAATAAAACCTTGGATTCATCACACCAGAGTTAAGAAAGCACCAGAAGAACAATGGACCACCAAAACAAAAGAAGAACTGAAAGTCATTTTTTTTTTTTTAAACAATGACATGTTTTTCCCAAGTTATGGAGAACTTATTCCTTTCAAATGAGGTGAAAATATTTGGGTATATTTAGTAAAATGTTCTAAATATCTCTGACTTTTGTTTTCAGGAGGAAGAGAACCTATGTTGAACAAATTTTCACTACATGTCTTGTAGGCATTTGTACTCCCCTGAAAAGCCTTTGAAATTATTAATATAACTGGGGACCTATAGTAACTCTAGTGGACAGGAAAAAATTTTTTTAATCACTAATGTAGCCCCAGCTGGACAGTGTGCAACTTTTGTCAACTATACTAAAACCATTTTATGTTTTCAGATGTGGAGATAAATTGCAAAACCACCACTAACATATCTTATGCCTTTAGTCACATCAAATTTCCTACAGGATTATTTCTAATGTATGGAATGACAGTTTATTCCTATATGCTCAAAAGTAAAATTATTACTTCCATATGAACCTAATCTCATAGAAATAAGATGATTAAAACCAACAGTGGGGATGATAGGGGAACTCAATAGTTAAAAAATTAGCTTTAGTTATAGTTGATAGGCTTAAGTGATTAAGCATATGGAAAGCTGTTTTTACAGGTACTGGAATACATGACCTATGTGACTCCAGGAGGTTGACAAGCAATTCAAACTTTGTACCCCAAGGGTCTGCAAGTCATTGAGATGGTATTTGAGCTGTTGTATTGCAGGGAGAGAACCATGACACAGATAAAGAATTGTTGATCAGCCCTGGCTAGGGTAGCTCAGTGGATGAGCATGGGCTTGAGAATCAAAGGGTTGCCAGTTCAATTCCCAGTCAGGGCACAGGTTGGGTTGTGGGCCAGGTCCCCAGTAAGGGGTGCATGAGAGGCAACCACACATTGATGTTTCTCTCCCTCTCTTTCTCCTTCCCTTCTCCTCTCTCTAAAAATAAATACATAAAAAATGTTAAAAAAAAAAAAAGAATCGTTGATCAGTAGATAAAGAAATACCAGGAAGATCACTGTGAGACTGCAACTCTTATCTGATTAACCTTTTCCCAAACCCCTTACCTACCTTTTTCATCTACTTATAAAAACAAGTTGGCTTGAGATGAGGCTTTAAGATGGCTTTTAGAGTACATAACCCACTGTCTTCTCAGATTGCCAGCATCTGAATAAAGCAACCAGAAAGATTCAGTCTTTGTCTCTACTTACTGGTTCTGGTAGTGACAGCACAAATGCCAACTTTTCCAGTTTCAAGTGTTCCCCAACACTTTCCCCCACTTGCATGTTCTTCTTCCCTTTTTCTTCATCAAAGTCTTCCAGCTCTCTGTGTCTGCACTGGCCTGTCCCTCTACCCAAGCACTGGCAAATCTCCAACCTACACTTCCACTTCTGAGGTGGTCACTGTGGCCTGGCCACCTAGTTTAGCTGTACGGTATGGAAAGTTTGGAAACCACAGTGTGACGAAGAAAGCTCTTCTGCAGATACCATTCATGTTTGTCTTTGGTTGTCACTGAGTATAAATGAAGCCATACACTGTCGGCCCATCAAGGGTTAATCTCCTAACAGACCAGGCCCCAGGAGATCCATGTAGCAGGAGTTTAAGAGTGTTAGCACTCTTTGGTAAGACAGCTGTCAGCTGCTCTTTGCTTGAGAGTTGACAGTCTTCCTACCCAAAACTCACCCAAGCAGAAGTAGCAGCCAAGTACAATGAACTTGACCCAATGACAAAGTCTTGATCATTAAATTTTAGTGTGTACATGTGTGTCTTGCATCAGGCTGTACACTCCATGGATGAAGAGACCACATTGATCTTGTTCACCCTGTGGCTACACAGAAGGGGATTCAAAGGATATCTGTTAATTAAAAAAGTAAGTGGATGTTGTTCATCACTGCACCTAGTCCTGTTCTGACCTCTACCCCAGGCAAAAAGCTGCAGTTCTTCAGGCTCCACGGAACCCTGGGACCCCCAGTGAAGGAGACTTTGAAAATATGGAAAGGCATTTTGCCTCTGGGCATGGATACCCCCATCAGAATTGTCCCTTAAAAGCTCCAGTTCAGTTGGGTGACAGTCAGATGGAAATGGAGGCAGAGCTACAGTATTCCTGGTGACTGGATTGGAGAGTGTTTGGGGCACACACACAAACAAAACTTCCCTTCTACCTTCTAAGTTCTTCTAGCTGGGCTAATAATCAAATTAACATGAGAAATGTTAACAGGGTTAAACGCATTACGGATGTACATACCAGATGACATGAGATGAGACCCAAGGATGCCTTGGGAAGTGAGGTTTATATGCCATTCTGGATAAAGGAGAAGTGGGGCAGGGGTGTTGGGTTTCAAAGGGAAAGTAGTCAATTCATGGGTAGAAGAGAAAATGTAATAAACAAGTTCTTTCTGGGCCACCTAGAAACCATAGGTCACAGAAGAGAGTCCACACCTAATTCAGATAGGCTAAAGTGAATGTGCTAAAATTCCTTTCCTGAAGCAAGTTTTTCTATCAGAACTCCCTTAGGCAGAAGGGGAAATGTCAAAGGTTCTTTATAAGTCTTTTGTTTCTTAATAAGCAGCTTAAAACCAATATTCAGCCCTGGCTGGTAAGGTTCAGGGGATTGAGCACCAGCCTGCGAACCAAAGGGTCTCTGGTTCAATTCCCAGTCAGGGCACATGCCTGGGTTGCAGGCCAGGTCCCCAACTGGGGGTGCATGAGAGGCAACCACACTTTGATGTTTCTCTTCCTCCCTTCCCTTCTGTCTAAAAATAAATAAAATCTTAAAAAAATAAAATAAAAACAATATCCATCCCAAAGGTACATTTTGGGGTGGCACAATTTTGGTCCCCTTCAAGCACATGTGGAACCTCCCTCAGACACTTGGTACACCTCCCTAGATACACTTGGGCAGAGAACAGGACTTTGAAGGGGTTGAGAAGGGGGGAAGAGTCACTAAAGTTGGGTTTTTACCTTACAGTGGCCCCATTTGCACAACCCAGTTGGCTGGTGAGACCCAAAGTAACCAAGGTTGCAATTCTGGAATTCAATCTTGAAATACTGCTTGCACCACAGACTAATTAGTACCATGGGGATGACAGCCTCATGACCCACTGGGGAGAGTGGCAACAGCAGCAGTCCTCTGGAGTCATGCTCCATATGGGGCCTTGGGTGACATGGGCCAGAAGTTTGATCAGGAAGAGAATGTGACTCTGGAGCAGGAGTGTCAAACTCATTTTCACCGGGGACCACGTCAGCCTCATGGTTGCCTTCAAAGGGCCGAATGTAGTTTTAGGACTGTATAAATGTAATTAATTACTCATTAACAGTTAAGCGAGAGCTCGGCTCTCGCTCGGCGCTGCTGCTCTATAGAAACAAGGTGCCGGGCCAGATAAAACAAGGTGGAGGGCCAGATTCAGCCCTCGGGCCTTGTGTTTGCCACCTGTGCTCTAGGGCCTCTGGGGCTTACATCCTCTATGACCCCCTGAACATATGAGGTGCATGAGTTGGCTTGGTATCTGGATAGCAAACAAGGGATCTAATTCAAGAGAAATGAGCTCCTAAAATGGTTGATGTTGGTTTTGAATAAAAGAGAGGGAAATAATGAGGGAAGGTGCCGGAGTCCTTGAGTAGCAGACCACCTCCACAGTCCCAAGTTTGAAAATGTCCTTGTGAGGGCAGATGGACTAGAGCAGGAAGGGGATGCTATCTAAGACAGGCATCTCCCTCACTTCAAGTCCAGGGGAAGGCCTGGCCTTGTACCCCTCAGAGAGTTCTATATATGTTCCCTGCAATGTGGAAGACAGGGTGAGCTAAAGCTGGCTCATTCTAAAAATCAGAAATAACGCCCGCCCCCCCTCCCTGGCAACCCCAGGTCCCAGGAGGCTGGCTAGCTGCTCTGGTGGTTGAGTAAGAGAGATTGCTGGGCTAAGCAGATGCCAGCCTTCCAGACTCCAGGGGCACTGGATTCATGTTCCCTGTGGACAGGATGTGGAGCAGCAAGAGAGAGTGGACACAGGACTAGGTCAATCCTGTCCAAAAGGGTCACCTGTAGGGATGTGGTGATTCTCATGGAGGGATGAATTGCCAGACTCTCAGAGACTGCAGAATGAAGTAGTTACCAGCCTGAGGAAAGGCATTTGTTCTCATCAAAGGATGAGAGAACAAGAATCCTAGAAAAGGAGTTATCTCAAAAAAAATCCACAGAAGTGCCTAATGAAAGGAAGACAGCTACACCTAACAACCACACAGGCTTATTCTAACCCTCAGTAGCTACAGTGAGGAAGACCTGTTCCTCTCACACCCCACCCCTAGGACCGAAGTGCACTCAGGGTGACCTGAATTGTCAGGATGTTACAGGACCCATTGGGGAGCCCAGATACTGTTACAGAAACAAGCCCCCTCCTCTGGGGTCTTTCTGTACTATGGTCCTTCTAGCCTGCTGCCAGGTGTTAGGAATTGTGGCTCTCACTGCCAGAGTTTGGTAAAAGGGGATGGAACTATTTATTCAGAAGTTATACAGGTTTAGAGTAATGGTGGAATGTCGCTGTCAAAATCCTAGTCTTTTTAAAACACCCACAAACACACACACACAGTCCTGATGGTGGAGTAAGATTGCTGGGCTGAGGGGATGCCAGCCTCAGGGGTACCGCATCTCAGGAAAAGAAATAGACGTCCATAGCTCGACTAGACTCCTGGTTCCTCCCAGTCATCCGTGCTCAGTTGGGCAGGTCTCTGCGGTTCCCAGCACCATCAGCTGTGTCTCCAGGATCTCCAGTTCTTAACCCAAAACCACGTGGCACCTCCTCATGGCCCACCAGCAAGAGTCCTTTCACCCCTTTTCTTCCTGTGTGGTCTCACATTGTCTCCCCCTCATAATCCCCGTACCACATGGCGGCCCACCTTTAGTTTAAATCTCAGCCTGGAACCTCCTCTGCAACCCCATTTCCAACTCTTCACAACTGGCTACACCTGCTAGCACTCCCATACATTTTTGCCCTTCTTGGCTGCCATAGTCAGTCTGGGCAGACGTGGCCCTGTGGCGTGGAGTAAACTACCCCCGAGCTCTCGTGCAGGCTTGGTAATGACAGGCGAGGGTGGTGGGGGCGGCCTTCCAGTTACATTATGGATTAAAGTTATGCATGCCTTTCTGGCTCCTCTCAGGAAGGGAGACTAGTCTGCTGTTATTGATATGCAAAATAACTCTTAATGGCCCTGTTCTTTGTCTCCCATTCCCCAGCCAGACTTGTTGGGAGGCTCTCAGCCTACTGCCACCCGCCCTTACAAGCATACAGGTACAGCTGCTGAAGGGACACTCTGTGTTTAAAAACAGACAAACATTAACTGATTTCTCATCTAAGAGCCCCAGTGTAAACGGTCTTGGGCTGGATACAGTGACCTCAACTCCTTCTATCTTGCTTTCCTCCCATTCTCCAGAAGGCTGCTCTTCCATGAAAGGTTGAAATGACCCATCACCATATCTGCTGGGTCCACATTCCAACAAGTGGTTATGATAGGGGACTCGAGAGTTGGAAAATTTTAGTTTAAGGTAAATAGTTAATAAGCCTAGTAGGTAATACATATGTTAAAGCTTTTGTTTCAGGAACTGCAGATAAGGCCCACCACTCCCAGAAGAGACAGCCAGCCTCCTGGGGCACCATTAAAGATTACTGCCTGGGGAACAAGTGGAGGCATCCGGGCCATTGTGTTGTGTTCCAGGGAGAGACAGATGACCACCCGCCCCTGGGAACAGCTAACTGCCCAGAGCGAGAGTGCTGTAGTTTTTAAATCTAATTTTCCTTGAATTTCAAAGCTTCTCACTGCACTTTGTTCTCTGTTATAAAAAGGCTGGCTTGGAAAGAAAATATAAGATTGTCTGTTAGAGCATGAACCCGCCATCTTCTCAGATTGCTGGCTGTCTGAATAAAGCGCCCATAAAGATTCAATTCCTGTGTCTGCTTACTGGGTCTGGTATGCGACAGACAGCATGAATGCTGGTGTCTTTCCCAGTTTCAGTTAGAGGTAGAGGAGAGGACACTACCAAAGGGTTACTCACATTGAGACCGGAGGGCAACCAGGTCCAGGGCTCTGGCTGCCTGTTGTTACTCAGCCAAAAAGCAGGGACAGGGATTAGATTATAACTGAGATTTTATTAATGTCGGAGGCAAAGTTTGAGAAGGTGGTGAGTTAAAACCCTAACATCCACCTTACCTTGAGCCTTCAGAAGAAAGTTTATATAGGGGAAATGTAGGAATTTGGAGGGGGAAACTCCTAGGGGGAGCACAGCAGGCATGCTGTTTCTCTTGGCAAGGGGAGCTGAAAGGGAAATCTGCAGCTTCTTCCCTTTGTTCCTGTGTTATCTCTCATTTACATTAGAATTCCTCTTCCTCTCTCCCCCCTGAGGCCTGTGGTTTATGGCCAGGGAGGTTATGTAGTTTCTGGTTCCAGAGGAGAGGTATAAACCATTTACTCTCAAGTATCCTTTGTTAGGGAAGACAAGGTCTTTGTCATTCACCAGCTAGCTATAAATTGTTCAAATTGTTTGGCCTTGTTTAACTTTCTTATTTCAGTTTTGCTTGTTCCACTTGCTCAAGAATTTTTCTAGCTTCTTGCTCATGCTGCCTGTCTCAGAAGTAAGGTTAAGTGTACAGAACCCAGGGTAACAAAATGGGTGGCTGGTTTATAACTCTGGCTTTCCAGTTGGAATTGGCTTTCTGAGAGTCTGAGCAAAGAATTTTTGCTGGATAAATGAGAGCCTGAACTTACTTAGCTCTGAAGACAATGGACACTTCCTCCCACCAGCCTGAATCTCATGTATTCTTAGTTGACTAAGAATCTTTGTGGAGTTGAGAAGGGGCATTCCCACAATGTACAGGAGTCCCATAGAGAATTCCATCTCAACTGTAATTAAACAATTGACTTGTCCAGGGATGTGCATATAGAGGCTGGTCACCTGAGTCCTCCCAGCTGTATTAGACATCCAGGGAGAGAAGCCAAGACACAGAAGAGGGTTGATTTAGCCCTGGCTGATGTGGCTCAATGGATTGAGTGTCAGTTCAATTCCCAGTGTGCATTGAGCATCGGAAACAATTCATAAATTCCCAGTGTGTGGGTTACAAATACCCAGAGTACCACTGCGTGATGTCCCCTCAGGGAGCCATCATTCTTGGGTTGTCTGATGTCACTGACAGGACACCTGCTACCCCTGAGAGCTTACTGTTCGAAATTAGCTTTGAATTTTTGCAAGTTTCTTCCTAAGATAGCTTGAAATTTCTGGAATATTTTGATAAAGATATATGTATATAAGGAGAACATAGTTATTATTCTGTTTGGCAAAGCTTCCCATGTAATTTTGAGCATATTAAATAGGCCTAATTAGTTCAAAAAAAGTTCTTTTTTATAAGGAAAGAGAATAAATGCTTGAGGCATTCCAAGGCCCATTGAAACAACCCAAAGTCATTCCTTGGTTAAAAGTTCTCTTAAAATTTAAACTTTGGGAAGGTTGCCAAACAAACATAACTAAAAGATTATAACATAACTTCATTGTAAAATAAACATATATATTTTTTGTAATCACTTTTAAACAATTTAATCAAATTTAAACCCAGTTTTGATATTAATTGATTTGTCCAAATTACAGAACCCTGTTTAATTTATCTTAGTATTTAATTCCTTTAGGCTAATGAAATATTATACCCTAGTTATGCCACCCAGAGGCAGAAAATATATCACACAGGTCACATAAAGACGATGCTCATGAGGACTGGACACATAAAGTCCATACACACAATTTGAATTACTATTTTTTATAGATAAAGCATAATATTTTGCTCATTTGCTTTTGAGAACTTTTAAGAAGCCTGGAAAAGGGGATGGAAGGTTCTAAATACCAAGCAGGAAGACTTGTTGACTCAATAAAAGCTTCAAGGACTTTGAATGAGCAATGAAAATAAAATCTTGGCTTCGATCTAACAAATCAAGAAGCAGGGAGTAGCCTGGGCAGGGCTGCTTTGGCCCCTTGAAAGGTCAGAAACCTAGTGATAGAAAATAAATGCTCCAGATAGAGGACAAGGGGTTATAGTCCACACCAGCAGAGAAATACAAAGAGATGGATGTGTTTACCCTGTGTCTGAGGGTGACTTTACCAATGATGAGAGAACCAACCAGGTGCCGTGGGAATGGATTCAACCCACTCAGACAGGGAACTCAATAGAAATCCCATTTGAGAGAGCCACACTAGGAGAGAGAGAGAGAGAGAGAGAGAGAGAGAGAGAGAGAGAGAGAGAGAGAGAGAGAGAGCATATGTGAGAATGAAAACAACTCCAGGTACCACTAGAGTCATCAAATAATGTCACCAGAGAGAAATTAGGTGGAAGAAGAGGTATTAGAGCCTGACTGAGGTTCCAACCTTCAAAACCCTCTAAAAACCTTTTTATAACTTTCATAAACTTTCTTATCCATTTAGAAATAACCATCTTTAGAATAACTCACTTCCAATTCTTGCCTTTTAAAATTATATCTTCATGCCTTATGCCTTCTATTGATAAAACCATACAATTTCTTTCCAGTTTAATTTCAACTTTTAACTCTTAGAAGCCTCAATTTCCAATGATAAACAAAAAGTAAGCAACCAGGATTCCTTAGATTGACTTTTATTAACACATTTAATGATAGAGAAAGAAGGGGGGAAACTTATGAATAAGGAAAATTTGAAGGAAAAGTCATAGTTAGAAGAAAGAGGCCTGGAATCTCTGCTGAAAGTTAAAATCTTATGTTCTCCTCTCAAGTAATAAACCTAAGTAGGGGATCAAGATGGTGACAGTAAAGGTCAAGTTGGAGGATTGTATTATAGTTAAGAGATCTGTCCATGGGCCAAGCCTCCTGGTTACCCAGTTTATATTGGGGCCAGGCCATATTGCAATAAAGAATCAAGTGCTGGGCTTGAGGTCAGTATGTCCCAGAAACTTCAAGTTCTTAAGTAGACATCCCAATGGGGAGTCCTTGGACGGGATCAGTTAAGTATTGCCCATGGTGAAAAAGAAAAGGAAGAATATCTCAGGGACAAGAACAAACAGAGAGTGGGGAAGGTTTGAGGAGGTTATCCCCAACTCAAATGACCTAGAGATCTGCCCCCAGAATTGAGTGTCCCTGAGTTTGAGGGCAGATCAAGACCATGAAGATCTGTTCAAGAGTCAGGTATCCCTGAGCCCGAGAGCAGGCTGAACCCAGTGAGGAGACAGTTGAGAGGCATCTGTTGCAGCTGAAACCCTGGGAAAGCAATAAGTCCAGCACCAGGGTTTATGACAATGAGACGGGGAGCCAAGCTATCACTTTTGAAAATATGAATGTCTTTATCCTGAGATTCAGAGACTTGCTGATCACTGGCCTTGTAAGGGGCAAGGAGGAGACTGTCTGCAGAGTCCAGAAAGAGAGAATAGAATTAGAATCCTCTCTCCAAACCTCACAGAGACAAGGTTAGGCAAGGTTAGGCAAGGCTTGCATGAGCTTCTGCTGCCCGCTGCTCCCCTAGTTGCAAGTCTCAGGAGGTAGAGGAGAGGGAGAAATAGAGAATGTCCCTGTAAGGGCCAGCAAAATGTTAGGGTGGTCAGTGAAAGAATTCACAAAGAGAAGAAAATGAAGAGAGCAGTTTTATTCACTTTCCAAGGGAGGAAAGGGGCTTACGTATGGAGAGATACACCAGCAGTGAAATATAGGGGCTTTGAGTTTTTATTAGATTATTAAAGGGTGGGGAGGGTTGCTGTTGTGTGGCCCCTGAGCTGTTGTGGGCATTGTAACACATGAGGTTCTGGTTGATTTTGCGTAAGCTGCAGTTTGCTCCAATGTTATCTTTTGCCTGTGGCTCTGGGGGAGCAATTAGTCATGTTCTGTTCTTGCTTTTCTGGTAATTTTTTAGTCTTGGGAACATAAGCTTAGAAGAGTAAAATGACAGTCATGTTTAACAAGGTCATAGGCCTGCTCAGCAAATGGCATCACAATAGCAAATGGTGCCCTGGCTGGTGTGGCTCAGTGGACTGAGTGCTGTCCTGCAAACCAAGGGGTTGCCAGTACGATTCCCGGTTGGGGCACATGCCCAGGTTGTGGGCCGGGTCCCTGGTGGAGGTCGTACAAGAGACAACCACACATTGATGTTTCCCTTGCTTTCTCCCTCCCTTCCCCTCTCTAAAAATAAATAAAATCTTTAAAAAAAAAATAGCCAATGGTGCTGGCTTTGTCCTTTCAGGTAAGAAGGTTTGTAAAAATACGAAAGTTGTAAAAAGGTTTGTAGAAGGTTGTGAAGGTCATAAAAGTTTGTGAAGTTTTAAGTTTGTAAAGAAAAGTCCCAGCCAGGCTCTCTCCTGTTGCTTAATTCCTTAGATTGAGATTTCCTTTATTTCTACCACTCATTCACAGCCCTTGAATCTTATATTCAAAGTCTCAACAGGTCTTCCTGCTTGGTATCTAGAACCTTCCTTCCCTTTTCAGTCTTCTAAAAAGTTACCAAAAGCAAATGAGAGAAATCTTGTATCTTCTCTATAAAAATTACTAATTGGATTATATGTGTGGTTTTTATGTGTATGATCTTTATGTGATATGTGTTCATCTATGTATTATATGTGGTGTATTCTCTTCCTCCAGATGGCATTACTAGAGTGTAGTATTTTATTAGCTTTAAGAGATTAAATACTTACATATATTAAGCAGGATCCTGTGGTCTGGACAACATATTTGATATTAAAACTGGTTTAAGTTTGATTGGTGTCTTCTAAAGTTATTACCATAAAGTGTGTTTATTTTACTCCTATTTACAAAAAAGGTTTACATTATGCTCTTTTTGTTAAGTTTGCTTGACAAAGCTTCCCAAAGTTTAAAGACTTTTGGGACTTCTGACCAAGATGGAGGCGCAGGTGGATACACTTTTTGTCCTCACACAACCAAACGAAGGACGAGAACCAGTTTAAAAACAAAACAAAACAAAAACCCAAACTGCCAGAAAATCAAACTGTATAGGAGTCTGACAACCAAGGAGTCAAAGAAGAAACATTCATCCAGACCAGTAGGAGGGGTGGAGAGGGGCAGTGGGGCAGAGAGGATGCACAGCAAGGCAGCAGCTGGTGGGCCTGGTGGGTGTGGTGGCAGCTGGTGGACTGGGTGGTTCCACATTCATATGCAGATAAACTGGGAGGAACAACTGGAGAGCAAGACAGGCTGCACAACCCAGGGTTCCATCATGAAGAAATAAAGCATCAAAAACTCTGTAAAAACCTGTCTGTAAAAACCTATGGGGTTTGTGGTGGTGGGAGAAACTCCCAGTCTCACAGGAGAGTCCATTGGAGGGGCCCATGGGGTCCTAGAATGTACACAAACCCACTCACCTGGGAATCAGCACCAGAAGGGCCCAATTTGCTTTTGGGTAGCAGAGGAAGTGACTGAAAGCCAATAGAGAACTGAACAAGTGAAATTGTTCCCTCTTGGGCCCCTACCCCACATACAGCACCATAATGCAGTGACGTGGATAGCCTCACCCTGGGGAATTCCTAAGGCTCTACCCCTTACAACATAACAGGTATGCTGAGACAAAGAAATATGGCCCAAATGAAAGACCAGATCAAAGCTCCAGAAAAAGAACTAAGTGACTAAGAGAGAGCCAACTTATCAGATGCACAGTTCAAAACACTGGTAATCAGGATTCTCAGGGAAATGAGTGGGTATGGCTGCAAAATACAAAAAGAAATGAAGACTGTGCAAAGTGAAATAAAGAAAAATATACAGGGAACCAACAGTGAAGGGAAGGAAACCGGGACTGAAATCAGTGGTGTGGACCAGAAGGAAGAAAGAAACATTCAACCAGAACAGAATGAAGAAACAAGAATTCAGAAAAAATGAAGAGAGGCTTAGAAAGCTCTGGGACAACTTTAAATGTTCCAACATCCAAATCATAGGGGTGCCAGAAGGAGAAGAGGAAAAGTAAGAAATGGAAAACTTATTTGAAAAAATAATGATGGAAAATTTCCCCAATCTAGTGAAGGAACTAGACATGCAAGTCCAGGAAGCTCAGAGAGTCCTAAAGAAGTTGGACCCAAAGAGGGCCACACCAAGGCACATCATAATTAAGTTACCCAAGATTAAAGATAAGGAGAGAATCATAAAAGCAGCAAGAGAAAAGGAGATAGTTACCTACAAAGGAGTTCCCATAAGACTATCAGATGATTTCTCAAAAGAAACCTTACAGGCAAGAAGGGGCTGGAGAGAAGTATTCCAAGTCATGAAAGCCAAGGACCTACACCCAAAATTACTCTATCCAGCCAAGCTTTCATTTAGAACAGAAGGGCAAATAAAGTGCTTCCCAGATAAGGTCAAGTTCAAGGAGTTCATCATCACCAAACTCTTATTATATGAAATGTTAAAGAGACTTATCTAAGAAAAAGAATATCAAAACTGTGAACAGTAAAATGACAACAAATTCACAACTTTCAACAAATGAACCTAAAAAACAAGAACAAACTAAGCAAACAACTGGAACAAGAACAGAATCTCAGAAATGGAGATCACATGGAGGATTATCCATGGGGACAGGGAGGGGGGAGAATAAGGGAGAAGTACAGGGAATAAGAAACATAATAGGTAGGTACAAAGTAGACAGGGGGAGGTTAGGAATAGTACATGAAATGGAGAAACCAAAGAACTTATATGTACAACCCCTGGACATGAACTAAGGGGGAGAGATGGTGGAGGGAGGGATGGTGCAGGGCAGAGGGGGACAAAGGGAAGAAAAAATGGGACAAGGGTAATATCATAATCAATAAAATATACTTAAAAAAGACTTTTGTAACTGAGAAATGACTGAGTTATTCCAAAGAGCTCTGGAATACCTCAAGTATTTATTCTCTTATAAAAGAAAGGTTTTTAAACTAATTAGGCCTATTTGAGAAGCTTAAAATTATGTGGGAAGCCTTTCCAAAATAATAATAATAATAATAATGATAATTATAATAATAATGTTATATTTGTATACCTCTTTACTTTCACCTGGGAAGATTACATGTTTACTTTGAACATAATGTCTCCAGTATATACAAAAGTTCTACCTATTGTCTTAGATACTAAAAGCTGATTTAAATGAGGTTAAATTTCCTAGAGATTTTACTCTAATCCAATAAACTTCTAGCCAACATGGAGGTTTAGGTAGACACACTGTGCCTCCTCGCACAACCAAAAGAAGGACAACAACAAATTTAGAAACAAAAAACAACCAGAACTGACAGAAAACTGAACTGTATGGAAGTCCAACAACCAAGGAGTTAAAGAAGAAACATTCCTCCGGACCCATAGGAGGGGCAGAGACAGGCAGTTGGGTGGAGAGGACTCTCAGCAAGGCAGCAGCTGGAGGACCCCACAGGCAAGGCAGCGGATGGCAGACTGCACAGTCCCACATTCATGTGCGGATACACTAGGAGGAACAGGTGGGGAGGAAGATAAACCACAGCACCCAGGGTTCCAGCATGGGGAAATAAAGCCTCAAAGCCTCTGACTGAAAACACCTGTGGGGGTTGAGGCGGCAGCGGGAGAAACTCCTAGCCTCACAGGAGAGTTCACTGGAGAGACCCACAGGGTCCTAGAACGTACACAAAACCACACACCTGGGAATCAGCAGCAGAAGGGCCCAATTTAATTGTAGGTAGCAGGAGAAGTGACTGAAAACTGGCAGAGAGCAGAGTAAGTGGCACTGCTCCCTCTCTGACCCCTCCCCCACATACAATGTAGCGACATGGGTTGCCCCGCCCTGGTGAACACCTAAGGCTCCACCCCTTACTACATAACAGACACTCAGAGAGAGAGAAAAAATGGCCCAAATGAAAGAACAGACCAATATGTGAATGATTTAGTTCATGTTTAGGAAATTAGTAGGCTCCCAAAAAAGACTAGCTCTAATTCTGTTTACCTAAGATAATATACTTTGGTTACCTAATATCTAAATATGGGCTATTAGCCCTGGCTGGTGTGGCTCAGTGGATTGAGTGCTAGCCTGTGAGCCAAAGAGTCGCCAGTTTGATTCCCAGCCAGGGCACATGCCTGGGTTGTGGGCCAGGTCCCCAGTAGGAGGTGCATGAGAGGCCACCACATGCTGATGTTTCTCTTCCTTTCTTTCCTTCTCCTTTCCCCTCTCTCTAAAAATAAATAAATAAAATCTTTAAAAATTTTTTTAAATAAATAAATGTGGGCTATTAATTAACACTGAAAGACTCAGAGAAATCCTGTCTTTTGCTTTTCCAAAACAAGAAAACTGTTTAGAAGTGTCCTGAGTTTCACTGGATACTGTTGCAATTGAATTCTAAATTTTTCTTAATGGCCCAGACTCTATGTGTCTTATTAAAATGAAATTGACCTGACCACCCTCTTGTTCCTAGGGATGGTTTATGTGGAACTCCTTGATAATGCTGATTTAATTTGGTTTACATGTGGATCTTTGAAAGATAAACAGGCATGTTACCACATGGGACATGCAATAACTTCCATGGAGCACATAACTGAAGACGAGAATCCGAATAAGATCTGCCCAATAAGCCTAATTAATTGTTTATCTCAGACTTGGCAAGTGGCCGAAAATCTAATAGCCAATATTTATAATAATAATAGTTACGTCTTTAGTGTAGGTCACAACTTTAGAATATTGTTGAAGAAGCAACATATCTTTTTTTTTTCCTCAGGGCAGTCCATAAAGAATGGAAAATAGGTTTCAAAATTACTGGATGTCATACAGAAATTGAAAAAATTATCAAAATTCTAGGATTTTCTAAAGCTGCCATCATGGCAGTGAAAGGAAATTATTGGGTTGGCCCAAAAGTCCATTTTTTTCCAAAAAATAATAGAAACATTTCTCATTTTTGCCAGTAATTTTATTAATTTGTATATTTTGAGTATGTTGGCAATCTCCCATGTGGTGTAACAGTGACTGTTCTCAGTTAATGTTTTGATTTGATGCCTGTCAACTTCAGCTGGTGTACCCAACCACAGAGCGTCATCCAGCGAGACACCTCTAGCACAAAATTTCTCAAACCACTTTTGACACATTATTCATTATAGCACCTTCTCCATACACTACACAAATCTTTTTTTGCATTTCAGTTATAGTTTTGCCTGTCTTGAAATAAAAAACCATAATATGCCAAAATTGTTGCATATTTTCTCCCATCTTCAATGTTAAAATGGCTATCAAAAATTCATCAATTTTGATAAGTTTTTTTAAATGCACACTGATATTACAGTTGTCACAATACAGTTAATAAAGTTGTTTTGTATGAAGTTAAGTACACCTAAGGGCTATTAGGGTCATCTTACCAAAAAAAGAATACTTTTTGACAAAGCCAATATTTACCCTCTGGTTGGAGAGGAGAATTGCAAACTATTTACTGTTAAGTGTTCTTGGTTTAGAGAAGATAAGATTTACTAGATGACTACAAACTTCTTGGCATCTAGATTTACTAGATTACTGCAAACTGCTGGTTTAACTACCTGTCTCAGTTTCCCTATTCTGTTTGTCTTGTTTTACTAGTCTGTATCAGAATGATATGGCTGGAGGATAGGAGCCTGGGACCATAGTGCTCAGGAAGCACCACCTAACCCGTGCTATGGGAAACCTATTCGTGCGTGATGCGTTCTTGACTCAGCTCTGGATCTGAACGCAGTCCAGATCTCGTGTGGTGTGCAGATCACATCCGTGGATAGATTTCCCGTGGGTAATCAGGCCTGCATTGTACCTAGGCCACTTTGAAACTTGCTCTTGCAAAAACTCCCTCACCTGGGATGGAAACAGCAGAAGTTTACTGTGACTTGTGCTAGACTTCCCAAGCGCGAATGTAAACAGCCCAGCCTTCTCTCCTTTACATTTGTAGATGACCTTTCTCTTTGAAGTAACCGGCAACATTCTTTCCTTTGTTATCTGTAAAAGGTATCCACCCAAAGCAAACCTGTGCATAGTTAATGAGAACCATCCTGGAGTGTCAATAAAAGCCTGTCCAGGCGAGGGGCAGGGGCCCCTCTGGGTCTGTGGGAGAGTGGCCAGGTGGGCCCTCTCTCGATCATGGACAGATCAGCCACCCATCCCTTTTCTCCACCAGATTTCTTTAGTCCGTGTGAATTTGTTCGTCACTTGTCCGGGGATATAGGACAAGCATTCCACAACAGGCAGACCTGCTGGACGGGACCACGACACCATGCCTTTTCTGTACTCAACTTTTCCATCTCAAACTTTGTGGACAAAAGAGAGAAATAAATCATCTACTTTGTTTACGTCATTTTATTGTCAATATTCTATTTCATGTATCCTTCCAATGAAAGTTCCTGGTCAATGACTGGTGGCCTGGAATTTAGGGAAAGTCTCCTCCATGTCCTGCCTCTGTATATTCCACAAACCATGCACAAGAAAGAGTTGAACAGCTCTGTGGCCAGCTAGAGGAATGGGCAAACAGAGAGGAAACAGCTCCTCTGCTGGCACCCTGGTGTAATAGGAAGTTGTTTTCAAACCAAAAATGTTGGTGTTTGTGCTGCATGTCAATACCAGAACCAATACATAGACAAGGATTGAATCTTTATGGATGTTTTACTCAGATGCTGGCAATATGAGAAGACAGCAGGTTATATACCCTAAAAACCATTTTAACAACTCAAATCAAGCTGATCTTTTTATAAGAAGGAAAGCATAGGTATAAGGAGTTTGGAAAAAGGTTAATCAGGTAAGAGTTGCAGTCTGTCAGTGATTTAGCTAGTATTATTTGTTGATTAACAATTGTTTATCTGTGTCACAGACATTCTCTCCCTGGAGCAAAATGTCTCAGATATCACTTTGATCATTTGCAGACCCCTGGAGCACAAAGGTTGAATTTCTTGTTGATGTTCTGGGGTCATGTATTCCAGTTTCTAAAATAACAGCTTTGCACATGCATTAATCACTGAAGCCTATCATCAACTATAACTAAAGCTAAAATCTTTAATTCTTGAGTTTTCCTATCATTCCCTACTGTTAGTTTTAATTATCTCATTTCTATGAGATTAGTTTCATATGGAAGTAATCATTTTGCTGTTGAATAAACAGTCCTTCAACATATTAGAAACCATCTTGCAGGCAATTTGATGTGACTAAAGGCATAAGATACCTTAGTGATGGTATTCCAATTCATCTCCATGCCTGCACACTCTCTAGCTGGGGCTACATTAGTGATTTTTAAAGAAAATATTTTTCTGTCCTTTAAAGTTACCATAGGACCTCAGTTATAAATATTGGATGTCCCGAGGTCCAGTCCACTTTACTTCTAGTTGACTTTTGGGGATCCTGTCTTCCAAGTGTGAGTAGCACCTTATCTCCAGGTGCTAAGGAATGTAGAGAACCTGTCAGGGAGAGGTCTCTAATATAAGCAAGGTCATCAATCACAGCTAAGGTCTGACTTAGATATTGTACATAGTTCTTTACCTTCACATTTTGACCTATATACATCTCCCACCATAACTGTAGGCTGAAATGATCACTGTATAAAATCTTATAAGGACTCAATTAAATCCAATTTTGAGAAGCCACTTATACTGAGCAGGGCAATAGGTAAAACTTGATCCCAATGGAAATGAGTTTCTTGACACAGTTTGGCTATATTTTTCTTCAAGGTGTGATTTATCTTCTTTACCTTCCCAAAAGCCTGAGGTCCCTATGCTGTGTGGAGTCTCCATTCGATTCCTAAAAATTTAGTAACCTTCTGTGTAACTTCTGAAATAAAAGCAGGTCCATTATCACTCTGAATGCTGTCAGACAGGACAAAATGAGAGATTATTTCCCTCAGTAGGGCTTTCACTATCTCTGAGGATTTCTCAGTTCTGTGGGATAGGCTTCTATCCATCCTGAAAAGGTGTCAACAAAGACTAACAAATATTTCTAACCTCAGACCCTTGGTGTCTGGGGAAAGACTATTTGCCAGTCCTCAAATGGGCACTGTCCTTGGCATTGTTCCTCTCTCTCTCTCTCTCTCTCTCTGAGTGTGTCTCTCGGGATCTGTCTTAGGACTGTTCTTCTAGCACACATGGCTTTAGAAATTCCAGTAGCTGTCAGCCATGGATTAATATAGGTGGATCAAAACACCAGCTCTTAGTTTTCTCTAAGTCTGCAGTCAAATATTCAGGGTCAAATTGTGACATGTCTAGAACAGGTACCAAAGGCATTACAAATGTTCCTTTTATAGCTTCTTTCACTGTTTGATTGGCCAGATTGTTTTCTTTAGCCATTTCAGTGTCCTCTAATGCCCATAGCAGTGTATAACAGCCACCTGTAAAGGTATATGAACAGCCTCTAATAATTTAAAATTTCTGCTGCATGCTTAATTTCTTTTTTATTGGAGGTTAATCATCCTCTTTCCTTCCAGATACACATTCACACTCTTTTAAATCAATTCTGCTAGAATAAACTCCATCAATTATATCAGCAGTTGTACATTAGCAAGGCTGAGTCAGGCTCTGGGAAGAGAGAGGCAGGATTTAACTTACTCACAATTTTGAATTGGTTGGTATCTGCCCATTTTTCCAGCAGTGAGCCACAAATTTCCTTTTTGTTCTAGCAGCCTCAACACTTGGAATGTTGCATAAATGGTGATAGGAATGGTGATGGTGTCCCAAGGAAAACTTTTCAGCTTCCTGTAAAAGGTCACAGGTGGCTACCACAGCTTTCAAGTGGGCTGTCCACCCCTGGACAGTGTAATGCAGTTTCTTTGACAAGTCCAATAAGACTCCTTTTGCTAGGCTCAAGCAGCAACCCAAGAAATCTGACTGCTTGTTGGTAAATCTGGGCATTCTGTGCTGATACTTTATAGCCACAGGATGCCAAATGATTCAGAGTAGCTATAGTATTAGTTAAATTATACATTTAATGATACAAAATGTAAATGATAAATTTTGTAACAGAGTTCTTCCTTCTGGTTTTAGATCTTTTAAGTCCTGACTCAGGGTCTCCTCCAAAATTCTGGGGGAGTTTTTTTTGTTTATTTTTGTTTTTTATTTTTTAATATATTTTATTGATTATGCTATTACAGTTGTCCCATTGTCCCGCCCCCCCTCCATTTATTCCCCTTTGCCCTGAATACCTCCTGCCACCCACATTCCCTCACCTTAGTTCATGGCCATGGGTCAAACATATAAGTTCTTTGGCTTCTCCATTTCATATACTATTCTTAACCTTCCCCTGTCTATTTTGTACCTACCATTTATGCTTCTTATTCTCTGTACCTTTTCCCCATTTCCCCCCATCCCCACTGATAACCCTCCATGTGATCTGTATTTCTGAGATTCTGTTCCTCTTCTAGGTGTTTGCTTAGTTTTTGTTTCTGTTTTTTTAGGTTCTGTTGTTGATAGTTGTCCATTTGTTGTCATTTTACTGTTTATATTTTTTATCTTCTTAGATAAGTCCCTTTAATATTTCATATAATAAGGGCCTGGTGATGATGAGCTCCTTTAACTTGACCTTACCTGGGAAGCACTTTATCTGCCCTTCCATTCTAAATGATAGCTTTGCTGGAGAGAGTAATCTTGGATCTAGGTCCTTGCCTTTCATGACTTGGAATACTTCTTTCCAGCCCCTTCTTGCCTGTAAGGTTTCTTTTGAGAAATCATCTGATAGTCTTATGGGCACTCCTTTATAGGTAACTGTCTCCTTTTCTCTTACTGCTTTTAAGATTCTCTCTTTATCTTTAATCTTGGGTAATTTAATTATGATGTGTCTTGGTATGTACTTCCTTGGGTCCAACTTCTTTGTTACTCTCTGAGATTCCTGGACTTCCTAGAAGTTTATTGCCTTTGCCAGATTGGGAGAATTTTCCTTCATTATGTTTTCAAATAAGTTTCCCATTTCTTGCTCTTCCTCTTCTCCTTCTGGCACCCCTATGATTCAGATGTTGGAATGTTTAAAGTTGTCCAAGAGGTTCCTAAGCCTCTCCTCATATTTTTTAATTCTTGTTTCTTCATTCTGTTCTGGTAAATGTTTATTTCTTCTTTCTGCTCCAAACCGTTGATTTGAGTCCTGGTTTCCTTCCCTTCACTGTTGGTTCCCTGTACATTTTCCTTTATTTCACTTTTCATAGCCTTCACTTTTTCCTCTGTTTTGTGACCATACTCAACCAATTCTGTGAGCATCCTGATTACCAGTGTTTTGAACTGTGCATCTGATAGGTTGGTTATCTCTTGGTCATTTAGTTGCATTTTTTGTGGAGCTTTGATCTGTTCTTTCATTAGGGCCATTTTTTTTTTTTTTTTAACCGTTTGAGTCCCAGGGGGTATTGTCAGCAGCGCAATCACGCTGCTTGGGACTCAAACGGTTAATCTCAGCATAGCTGTTATGTTGTAAGGGACAGAGCCTTAGGTATTCACGAGGGTGAGGCAACCTATGTCACTGCATTGTGTTGTTACGTTGGGTGGGGGGGGTGGCTAGAGGAAACAATGTCACTTGTTCAGCTCTCTGCCAGCTTTCAGTCACTTCTGCGGCTACCCACAAGCAAATTGGTGGTGCTATTTCTGGTGCTGATTCCTAGGTGGGTGTGTTTGTGTACATTCTGGGAGTCTGTGGGTCTCTCCAACAAGGCTGGGAGTTTCTTCCACCACCTCAACCCCCACAGATTTTTTTAGTCAGAGGTTTTGAGGCTTTATTTCCCCATTCTGAGACCCTGGGTTGTGCAGTCTGTCTCACTCCCCAGTTGTTCCTTCTGGTTTATCCACATGCAAATGTGGGGCCTCCTGCTCTGCCAGCCACTGCCTCGCTCAGTTGCAGCCACCTCCTTGCCCGTCTCAGTCCTCCAGCTGCCTCCTTGTCATGCATTATCTCTGCCTGGCTGCCTGTCTCCACCCCTCCTACTGGTCTGAATGAATGTTTCTTCTTTAACTCCTTGGTAGACTTCAACACAATTTGATTTTCTGGCAGTTCTGGTTGCTTTTTGTTTTTAAATTTGTTGTTGTCCTTCTTTTGGTTGTGCAAGGAGGCACAGTGTGTCTACCTATGCCTCTACCTTGGCCAGAAGTCAAGTTTTTTCACTCTGGGGGAGTTCTTGAACCCTTGTGGTACTTGGCCCAATAGTTCAGTTCCTGCCATTCAAAAACAAACATTGGTTGAGTGTCTTAGTCAACTGTAATGCAACAGAAAGCATCTTTTAAGTCCAGTAGTGAATCACAGAGGCTGACCCTGGGTACACTGTTCTGTACAATGTTTCTTATGCTCCTTAAATCTAGCTGCAGAACCAAATTAGTCCATATTCTTAAAACTTCTGAATTATTGGGTGTATTTCTTCTAAGGTGTCTTTTTGCATGGGATATTGCCTCTTATTGGGAGTCCCTGCCCCTGGTTTGAGGTCATCTTTAACAGGAGAGGGTTGTTTAGCCCTTCCTGGCCTTCCAGCAGCTCACACAATGGGATTCACCTGATTCTCAATTCTTCTTGCCAGGGTCTCTTTTCTTCTTCCCACAGTTTCATAAGGCACCACCAGGCCTGCTCTGGAGGAACCTGCAGGTGGAGCTGTTGTTCTCCTGGAGAGAAAGCGATTTGAGCCTGGAGGTTCAACAAGTCCCTTCCCAGAAGAGGAAAACCGCATCTCCCACAGCATCTTCTAATGGCTTCAAGAAAAATTGGCTTTCGGGGTTTCCAGAAGTTCCAGTTCCAGTTCAGTTAGAGGTCTACTGACTACAAAATATGTTGCTCTGATATCAATCAAAAAGGTCTGTATTTTTTCTCCCCCTCAAATGTTAGCTTTACCCGAGATTCCTGGGGGTAACTTTAATAGGTTGTTGTAATGACGAAAGCTCCGTGTCTGCCACCAGAGCTGTCTCCTTTCCCCAGCCTATCTCTTGAGTTCTCAGACTCTGACCTCCATTTTCCACATTTGGGGCACTCATTTTTCTAGTTTCCCTTTCCCTTGCAATATGATTGCCCTGCCCTGAGGGGCTAGTCCTCCACTGAATTTGGTTCCATACTGGTTCAGGACAGAGAGGCCAGTTCAGGCTCACCTCCTTTACCTCCCTCTGCCAGTTAAGGAGGATTCCCCAGTATTGGAGGGGCCATGGGAACCCTGTCAATGCACACAGCAACCATCCTGATCTTCCTCATCCCTCTCTTCTGAGTTTCTGCTATCTGCCACAGGCAAATTTCCTTTTCTTTGAACCATTAATCTACTTCCTTTTAATTCTGCATCTTTATTATGTAAAGTCATAAAAGCCTATAAATAAGGTATTTCATCCCATTTCCCTGGTCTTTGACAAAACAGCTCTAAACTATTATAGTAGTTTTAAGATCTGTTCAGTAGCCAGCACTCTCCTGAGTCCAGATTGTACATAAGCCAATCAGTATTATGCTTTAAAAAAAACATTTTCTTAGGTTAATAAGCATAGGTCAATCAATTAGCCAGAATTCACTCCAAAGGGCTATCTCCTGGAATGAAGACTCCCTTCCCATTCCACCAGACACAGATCTGTAATGTTGTCACAGGTGGGCACAGGTAACCAGGTTCTTGGTGATCAGGACAAAGAATTGAACTGAGCACAGAGTTTATAGCAGAGAACATGTGAGCAGGCCAACTCCAAGCAGAGATTGACCTCATGGGCTGGAGGGATTCTATTCTCATAGGGCGGATCCTTCCTGGCTAGTTTTGGTGGGTTTTTACTGCACGTGTACAAGTAGTTGTATTACTTTAAAACTTCTGCGCATGTGGTCTCACATGATTTTCCTTGATTGGCCACCAGAGAAGGGGTCACACAATGTTACTAAGTAGACCCCCATTCTCCTGGGGCCCCCCTGTACTAGGTTTGCCTTGCCCACCACCAGGGAATTATAGCTCTCTATGTCAAAGATTGGTGAAAAGGAAAGGAATTATTTATTCAAAAGTTACACAGACTTAAGAGTAATGACTTAATGTCTTCATTAAAATCCCAAAGTCCCTTAAAACACCCACAAACACACAGTCCTTCCTTCCCCTCTTTGCCCAGCCAGAGTACTGTATCTCAGGAAAAGAAATAGAAGTCCATGGCTCAGGTAGCCCCCAGTTCTTCCCAGTAATCCATGCCCAGATGGTAGGCCTCTTTCGGGTCCCAGTACCATCAGCTGTGTCACCAGGATCTCCAGTTCTTATTCCAAAATGAAGTGGCACCTTCTCCTGGCCCGCCAGCAAGAGTCCTTTCACCCCTTTCCCTCCTATGGTGTCTCTCCTGCTTTCTTCCAAACTGCTGGGAGCTCTGCATGGCTGCTATATTTTGCCTTCTGGCTTCCTAAGCTGCGTGGCAAAGGGAGCCCCAAAGCCGTGTGGTTCTTCTTGTCATGGCTGCTGCATCTGGGTTTAAACCCCAGCACCAGTCTCCCTTCAAGGCCCCATTTTCGACTCCTCCCACAATTGGCTACACCTGCCAACATTCCTGTATTTTTCCAGCTTTTCTGGGCTGCCATAGTAAGTCCAGGCATGCATGGCCCTGTGGTGTGGAGCCAATCATCTCCAAGGTCTTACACAGACTCGGTAAACAGGGGGAGTTGACTTCCAGTTACATCCTGGGTGGAAGTCACTCCCATCCCCCTGGCTCAAAGCATGGCCACAGTTATTTAACATATCCATGAAAACAGTCAAAAGTTATAGATATGTTAAATGACAGTTCTAGAGGTTATCTGCAAAACTGTTGCTATGCAAAACAGCTCTCAATGGCCCTGCTCCATGTGTCCCATCCCCCAATTCAGACTCATGGGGGTAAGGACATCCATATTTTTAATATTTCCCGGACACCCTAGTTCTGGACCCCATTACAAATCCTTATTTTGGGGGACCCCTGGCTGCACCCTCTAACAATGTCACACAAACCAGAATGCACCTTAATTCCTGGTGACTGTTCTAAGTTGTAAACCTGAGACTGTAATCTTGAACCCGAAAGTGCAGCAGTTCCACTGAAAGCACAGGTGAGGGGGTGCTGAGAACCAGAGGGGAGTCTCCAAATCTGTACCCCAGCCCCCTCCCCAAGTCCAGGCATCCAACGAGTCTCCTTGCCAAATACCCAAGGTTACTAGACAGTCCCAAAGGTGCTCAATCGAGATCACCAGAAAATGAAACCAGGTATGTCAGTATTCATGCTGTCTATCACTACCAGAACCAATAAATAGAGACAAGGGTTGAATTTTTTTGGGTGCTTTTTTCAGTTTCTGGCAAATATATATAGAAGGTAGTATGTTATGTATCCTAAAAGCTATCTTAACATTTCATCTCAACCAACCTTTTTATAAGGAGAAAAGTGTAGGTAAGGTGTTTGGGAAAAGGTTAATCAGATAAGAGTTGCAGTCTGGCAGTGATTTTCTTAGCATTTCTTTATCTGTTGATCAATAATTCTCTATCTGCAACACAGATATGCCCTCCCTGGAACACAGCAGTTCAGGTACCATCTTGATATTTGCAGGTCCCCTGGGGTACAAAGGTTGAATTTCTTGTCAACCTCCTGGAGTCACATAGGGCAAGTCTTCCAGTTCCTGGAATAACAACTTTGCACACGAATTAATCTCTTAAACCTATCAACTGTAACAACAGCTAAAATATTTAACCTTTGAGTTCCCCTATACAAACCTCTAGTTTGTATTCTGAACACTGTAACAGAGAGCCTGCTGGGGCGGGGGGGGGGGGGGGACTGCCAAACACAAGCTTGTGATGGGACCTTTTCTATTTCTTTTAATATTTCAACTTCTATTTAGGAAAGCTTAGACTTTCAGTGGACAAAATAATTATTTTAATTTTTATTTTATTAAATAAATATAAAGAAATATTTGTAAAAGATATATAAATTTAAAAAATAATGATACAAGATGTAACAAAATAACTTGTTTTTAACCTCAGGCCAGTTCCAACTAAATCATTTCAAATCATCTTTAGCTGTTGATTTTATTGCAAAGGTAGAACCTGGACCACAGTTACTCAACCCAGTGGCCCCAGCAGAAATCTTTCGTAACTGATGACAGTGAAGGAAATACAAAACCAGTCAGCCTCTCTGAGGAAAACATGGAGCTAGGAAAGGTGTCACACCTGAAAGAAAAGTCTGACAATATAGAGAGAAATGCAGGAAGCCACACATCCATTTTCAACTTGTATAAATCTTATTGTTTGGCTGAAATTTTTAAGTTTGACATCACAGGTTGTGAGCAAGGCTGGGAAGAAACAGACTGTCCCACACATTGTGGCAGCTGCAAAAGTGGCACAGTCCTGTGAAGGAGAGCCTGCAGTGTGTGCCCAAATTAGAAACACACTCACCCTTCCACCCAGAAGTTCCGTTCTGGAAATCCATTCTACAGAGTTGCCTTTACACACACAAACTGGCTCAGGTGTATGGTTTTGCATGGTGGCATTACTTGTACTAAGAACTAATCAGAAAGAGCCCAAGTGTCCAGCAGCAGTGGACTGACTGAACGTGCGACTCAGTGCATCAACTGCTGGAATACCGCCCGGTCGTCAAGGAGAGCAAAAGCAGAGGGAAGACCCCATGTGCTGACATGGAAGGGTATCCAGAATATTTAGTTAAAATTTAAAAGGAAAGTATAGAATATATATAATACGCTTTTGTATGTGAGAAAGGAAGAAATGAAAGTCTGTTTGCACAAAGAAACTGGAAGATAAACCAGGCACTATTATACAAAAATGGCTGCTCACGAGCAAAGTGAGGGAAAGCAAGGGGGGTGTGCGGTGGGAGTGAGAGTTCTCGTGTGCCTGTCGTTTCATTTTTATTTTAAACTACTAACTGTAATTCCTACTAAAAATATTAGAATTTTTAAATCCATATTATTTATTAAAATCAAAGAAATACAGAGAACAGATATTCAATAGGCAAGAAATAAGGAACATGCATCAAAAACAGTTGGGTTTTATTTTTCGGAGCAAGCCCTTCCTCTATATCCTTGCCTTTCTTTTTTCAAAAAAATAAAATTCCAAACCTGGAGACATTTTGGGAAAATCCTGCCAAGAAAAATGCCCAGAATTCCGTTGACACAGGAATACCAAATACAAAAAAGAGAAAGCCATAAAATGTTCTGGATGACTTAAGAAGCATGTTATGTTTATCATTTTTGGTTACAAAATGTACATGAAATTTAACATTCCTTATTTTTTTCTCAATTAAATAGAATCTGTTCTGTGCCCTAACCTAAGGGACCAGGAAGAAATTCAACCCTAGCTATTAGTGGGGCTCCCTCCTCCCTCCATGCAGCAATCGTGAAATATCAGGAGCTGACCCAGGGTCTATAAAACAGAGCAAGCTATCCTTAGCAACCACTGGTAACTGTCTCATCAGCTCAGGCTGCTAGAACAGAATACCAAACTGGACGACTAAACAACAGACATTTCCTTGTCACAGTTCCGGAGGCTGAGAATTCCAAGATCAAGGTGCTGCTTCAGTGCCTACTGAGAGCTCTTTTCCTGGTTTGCACATAGCCATCTTCTCACTATGTCCTCACAGGGCAGAGACGGGCTCTATTCTCTCTCTTCTTTTAAGGGTACTAATTCCATTATGGGGGCTCTTCTGTGACCTCATCTAAACATAATTATCTCCCAATGGCCTCACCTCCAAATCCCATCGCACTGGAAATTAGGGCTTCAACATATAAATGTGGGTGGACACAAACAATCAGTCCATAGCAGCTGATATCATTTCTACTGCTCCCTTTGCTTTCAGAAGCTTCTGTTGAAGCCTGCAGTTCTCTGGGTCAAGCCCAGTACTTCCCTTCACAGTGTCATGTCACTGACAGCAGAGTCTCCTTGGGGGACCCTGGCCTATGTGCCTCCAGCTAGGAGAAACTATGTCCAGCCTGGGTCTCCATCATTCATGGGGGGAACGCACGAAATTTCCAGATCTCAGAGAATGTCCACCTCTGCTCAGCGCATATCACAGCCGACTTCTGTCTCTCAACCTAGCTGTTTGCACATAATCCAAATGCCAATGCTCACCCTCTCTGTACTCAGAAAAGAATTGAGAACAAAGAGCTTCATAAGTTTTTCTGCAAGGAGAATATACCTATAGCAACAAGAACAAAACAAAAAGTAATTTCACAATAAGTGACTCTGCCACAAGCCTGGCAGTTAGAGGGATTCTAATGCAAATACAGTAGCCAAATGTGGCACAGGTGAGTAAGGGAGGGAGCTGGATTCTTACAACTCGAAGATACTGCTCATTATGGGCATCAAGCTCTACTCTAGGTAAAGAGTCAACTGATTGTGACCTAGCCCTGAGTAACAACTACTTCGAATCTGGTGGCTTAAAACACAACCACTGCCTCATATCTCATGATTTTCTGTCAGTTCAGCAAGTCTCTTGACCAAGGTCATTCGGCAGCATGAGCTGGCAGATAGGCTGTTCTAGAGTGTCCACGACCTCCTCCTCACATTTCTTTTCCTTGGGGACAGCTGGCAGTTGACTAGAGTGCTGCCATGGCTGCTGAGCTATGCAGTCCTGGCGAACTTGACTTCATGCTTGGCAACTCAGGGCTCCCAGGGAATGCTCCAACAAACAGAAAGTGAATGTGGCCTTGGCCTGGAAACCAACTCAGCATCGCTTGTACTGATTTTGGTGGATCAAAAAGCCACAGAACTGCCCTGACTGGTGTGGCTTGGTTGGTTGGATGTTGTCCTGCAAAGTGAAAGGTTGCTGGTTCAATTCCCAGTCAGGGCAGATGCCTGGGTTGCTGACTCACTCTGGTAAGGGGTGAGGGGATTGGTGGTGAGAGGCATTTGATCCATGTTTCTCACATCCATGTTTCTCTCTACCTCTCTCCCTCCCTCCCCCACCTCTAAAAATAAATAAATTCTTTTTTTAAAAAGCTGCAGAACTCACCCAGATTCAAGGGGACCCCACCTCCCAATGAGAGAAGTAGCATCTTTAATTCCCCTCAGTGTAGAGCACAGGTGACAAACACAAGGCCCGAGGGCCAAATCCAGCCCTCCACCTTGTTTCTCTCTGACGGCAGCGCCAAGCTCTCTCATAGCTGTTAAGGAGCAGTTACACTGATACAGTCCTAAAATTATATTCGGCCCTTTGAAGGCAACCGTGAGGCTGATGTGGCCCCTGGTGAAAATGAGTTTGACACCCCTGGTGTAGAGCATAGTTCCCTTCCTCCAGGTAATTCCCAGTAGGTTGAGTCCTGCCTGAGCAGGAGCACCTGGGAAATGTGGTAGCTGTGGGGAAGGTGCCAGGAAGACCTCACACTTGACCAACAGTGTCTGCCTGGTTGGTGTGAGTCACCCATAGGCCTTTCTGCTGACTTACAAATGCTGATGCTGACTCAAGAGTTCAGTTAGGGTTTTATGAAGGAGACAACTCATTGGAGGCTTTCAATAACACTAGCCCATCTAATCCATTTCAGTTTTTGTAAGAGCTGAAAAATATAGATCAATTCAGGAAGCCATTAGAAAGGTGATCAAAAGGAAAATAGATTCAAGGAAGATGTCAGGAATGCATGAGCAGAAAGTCCTTGATGATTTAAATTCTGCCCCTGTTCTTTGCTTCTGGAAATGAAAGCAAAGATTCAATGAAGAGGCACAGGGCACTGAGGCAGAGATGACAAAAGACCACCTCCACCAACTCACTCCATTCTGCAGTTTCATTTTTCACACAGATAATTCTTAAGTGTTTTCTATAATATAATGTAATGTAATGTACATATCAAAAAGCTCACAAATTATAATATACATATCAAAAAGCTCACAAATTGTAAGTGTACAGAGTGATGAACTTTTATACACTGAGCCCATCCATGCAACCAGCTCCTAGAGGAAGGAATAGAGCATTCCCAGGATGCCAGGGGCCTGCCTCATGCACCCTTTTAGTCACTGTTTTCCCGAAGGGTCAGTGGTCTCCTGACTTCTCCAGCTGTGCCTGGACTTGAGCTTCATATGAATGGAATCACACAATATGGGGCCTTTTGCATCTGGCTTCTGCCGCTCACATCTGCAAATCCTCCTGGCTGAGGATGCCACTTCAGGACTCTGACAGTGTTTCTTCCTATTTCCCTGTGGACGGGCATTTAGACAGTTTCCAGCTTAGGCTCCAGTGTGTCCCAGGCAGGTCGAGGTGTGGAGAGCAGCTCTGCTCCTCCTGCCCACTGAGGCTCAGGGCACTGTGGAGGCTGGCTGAGGCCTGGCCAGTCTGGCAGCACCATGTGTGCTTCCTTTGGGGTTTTCAGGTCGTCAGGGCTCAAAGAATGTAAACTGGTGTGGACACCATGGGAAACAAAAGGAGATTCCTCAAGAAATTAAAAAATAGAACTACCTTATGACCCAGCAATTCACTTGTGGGTATTTTTCTAAAGGAATTGAAATCAGTATGTCAAAAAGATATGCACCCCCCAATTTACTGCAGCATTAGTTACAATAACCAAGACATGGAAATGATCTAAATGCCCATCAATGGATAAATGGATCAAAATGATTGGTACATACATACAATGGATTCCACCATTTGCAACAATACAGACTGACCTTGAAGCACATTATGCTGGGTGAGATAAGTCAGACAGAAAAGACAAGCACTGTGTAACATCACTAATGTGTGGAACCTAACAAAGTTAAACCCATAAAATATAGAAAGTAAAATGATGGTTACCAGGGGATGGGAGATGTAAATTTATAAAAAATGTCAAAATAATATATTGTGAAACTAATACAACTAATATAATATTATATACCAACTATACTTAAATTTAAAAAGAAATAAGGTTCAAACTTACAACAAATAGTAAATAAGCCGTAGAGATCTAATGCAAAGTGTAATGAATATAAACAACATTGTATTAAAATTATATGATAAATGTTACTACTGTGGCAATCGTATTACAATATATAAATGTATCAAAGTAACACCTCGTACATCTTAAATTTATACAATGTTATATGTCAAATACATTCAATTTTTAAAAAAGAAGCCACACAGAAGTCTCCCTCTGATCTCAGGAGTGTTTCTGCCATTTCTGCCACCTCCAGGACTTAGCTCCAGGACCTTTCCTCTGGGACCACTAGTGTCCACAGCCTCACCACACCCACTCCACCACACAGTTTAAGGAGGTCTCTTTCTATTGAGGCGGGAAGGTTACCCCTAGTTTCCACTTCTCCTAAATCCTAGGCTTATGCCTGAATTCTTGCTTTTCTCTCAAGGCCTAGCATTTGCAATTTAGGAGCCACGCACCCAAGATGTGATAGAGCTCCCCCTAGTGAGATTTTCAGAGTTTTACGGACCTTGGAACACAGGCTCAGGCCAAAGCCCAAGCAATGCAATCTGCCATCCCAACCAAGATTGGAAGGCTTCCACTTGCTGAGGGTCAAGTTATGACTCTTGGCATTCTCTGCCCTCAGATGACACCCCGTTTCAGGAAGGACTGCCTTCTGGGACAGGCTTGCACAAGTGCCAAGGAGATAGTGTGTCTGGCTCTACAGAAGCTGGCCCACACCTGCCTCTGAACACCAAGGCTTCAGCACAGGCCTCTCTCACAGGGAGGGGAACCCAGGCCTCTGAGTGGGGCAGAGTCTGCTCCTCACTGCCCTGGAATTCTTAGCCACAAGCGCCCTTGAGCAGGAGGCCAAGTTCAGTTTACATTGCAAAGGATGCACTATAGGGAACCTATCTGTGTGTGATGTGATCTAGTGACTCAGCTCTGGTTCTGAACGCAGACAGACACGCGTGGCATGCAGAGAACATCCGTGAATAGGTCTCCCATGGGGGATCAGGACTGCATTGTACCTAGGCCTCCTTGAGACTTGCTTTTGCTAAAAACTCCCTCACCTTGAATTGAGGCAACAGATGTTTACTGCATATCTTTAAAGTAACTTCCTAAATTCTATGCTAAACCTCTCAAGTTTGGGTGTAACCAGTTCAACCTTTTTCCCTTTACATTTGCAAATGACCTTTATCTTAAAGAAATTAGCAACATTCTTTCTTTTGTTATGGTAACCACCTGAAGTGAACCTGTGCATAGTTAATGAGAACCATCCTCTATGTAATGTACCTAGAGTGTCAATAAAGGCCTGTTGAGGCAGGGGGTCAGGCCCCTCTCTCAAACTCTCGCCCTCTCCCTGGAGGGCTTGAGCTCACGCGCGTGTGCACGCTCTCTCTCTCTCTCTCTCTCTCTCTCTCTCTCTCTCTCTCTCTCTCTCTCTTTCTCTCTCTTCCCCCCCACCCCATCCTCTCTCTTGATCATTAAGAGATAGGCCATGCATCCCTTTTTCTCCATTGGATTCCTCTGGTCCACGTGAATTTGTTCGTTATTTGTCAGGGATATACGGTAAGCATTCCACAACGACACACTGTCCCACTAGATGGGACTGTGACAATGCACCATTTTGTATGTACTTTCCAATTTAGGTCACCTTGCCATGCAGTAGGAAAGGGGGACCCGCTGGGGTGGTTCGTGTACCCTGCCTCTGGCTATAAGCAACTAGAAATCCCCTGCTAATCCAGGCCAGGATGGATTTGGAAAATGGGCCAATGTATTCACTCAGTCCTAAGGACATGGCTACAGAAGGGCACAGATGCCTCTTGGCTGTCATCCATACCATCATTTTCTGGAGGAATCCCATGGTATATATGAAACCTCTGACTGTCCATCTAGGGACCATGTCAAGGTTTCAACCATTTCCTCTCATATACTCCCTGGTGCTGGATCTAGCCTGGGTTGAGATCCTTGATGAAATGCTGGCAGGAAACTCCCAGGCAAAAACCATCCTCCTGTCCTAGACCTGCCAGCACAGGGCTGCTCTCAAATGCCCACAGATTCCTGGAGACACTGTTACGGGAAAGACTCAGACCGAACACCGGAGGAAGCGAAGTGGTTCCTTTATTTACGCATATGGACCCACAGGAAGCAGTCTCCAAATTCTGGGCCCCGTGTCCCCAGGAGTGCTCAGCTTTATAGTGCGCTGGGTGGGGCGAAAAGCTCTGGCGCAAAAGAAAAGTTTTGGCACAAAAGCGGCTTACAGAAGCGGAAAGCAAGGCTTAGGTTATTTCCTGGGTGCTTGTTTTTCTAAAATGGTGGCCTACTTCCCCTGTCAAAACAACTTCCTCCACCCTCATCTCAGGTAACTGCTAGAGAGCCTCTGGCCTAACCCAACCCTGAAGAAAAAAAGCTTTCAGAGTATGATTGGAGAAGCTTGTTAGAATAGTTCTCTGCCAGGTAGTATAAAGCTACAATTAATGCTTACACAAAAAGACACATGAGTGAAACAGAATTTATAGCCCAGAGGCTTCCAATGTAGAGCAATGATGGATAAAACAGCAGAGAAAATAAAAAGTTTATGTTCAGCAAGGGGAGCATATCTCCATGGATATTCCCAGAAATGTAACATAAATGCAAAAGATGAAAAGGGCTGGAGCTGTGGCTTGTTGGGCTCTGACTCTGGATATAGTCAAGGGCTGCTGGGAATTCAGTCCTGTCCAGTGAGGAGAAATAATTAAATTACCTGCTTGAGGAGGGGACCAGAGTCATGTTCACCACTCACAAATGTAGGAGCTGAGGTTGGCCTCTCTCCACCCTTCCACTCTCTTCAAGAAAATAGACTGAAAGCCCTGGCCAGTGTGTCTCAGTTGGAGCACCATCCTGTAATATAAAGGTTGCAGGTTTGATTCCCTGTCAGGGCACATGCCTGGACTGTGGGTTCCATTTCTATTCCTCGGTCCCAGTACCTATGGGAGACAGCCAATCAATGCTTCTTTATGCCATTGATGTTTCTCTCTGTCTCTTCCTCTCTCTCTAAAAAATGGGAAAAAGATGTCCTCAGGTGAATATAAAAAAGAAAATAAAAGAAATAAGTTGCTACTGACTTTGCTTGAAACTGTGGCCAAGGGAGTCCTGTGGGTACTGAAGCAGGTCTGCACATGGACTTAAGCTACCTCCTGTGCCAGCCCCTAGAGCTGAGTCAGCCCCTGGGTCAGGCCAGGTGAGGTGCCTGACTGCCACATGTAACCTCAGTCTGGACAGGGTCCTGAGAGCTGCTTGGGCACCAGGCAGGGAAATTTGAGGGACCAGAGAGGGAGAGAGAGAAAACCTGGGCATGAACCTGGAGACTAAGATGTCAAAATACACAAAAACTAACAGAGAAAAACAGCCAACATCCACACTCTAGGAAATCATGCCAGATAAAGTAGAAAGAATAGAACAAACAGAAAGATACATCAACACCTTCAAAGAGATGATTAAATATATACTGTTCATTAAAAAACAAGCGCTGATGAAATAAAAACCAACAGAAAGGTGCCATCACAAGACAACACAACAAAATATAATTCAATAAATGGTTTTGGAGAAATGATTGATATTTTGAAAAATGCATAAACTGCATGTAACATATCTAATGTACCTATGTCACCCCCCCAAAATCTGAATATTTTCTTTTTTGTTGTTTTTGTTTTAGAGATCTTCCTTTATTTGTATATATAATTTTTTGTTGTTATTCTTTTTTTTATTTAATCATTTTATTGTTGAACAAGTACAGTCAGCCCTTACAGAAGGCAATCGTGAAGTTGATGTGGTCCCCGGTGAGAATGAGTTTGACACCCCTGCATTAGGGTCTCTATTATCAAAACAGAAAATAGCAAGTGCTGATGAGGATGTGGAGAAATTGTAACCCTTGAGAAATGTGGGTGGGAATGTAAAATGGTGAAGTCACTATGAAAAACAGTGTGGAGGGTCTTCAAGAAATTAAAAATAGAATTGCCATATGTCCCAGCATATACCTAGGTCTGGTATACACGCAAAATAGTTGAAAGCATAGTCCTGGAGAGAGATCTACAGTACCTATGTTTATGGCAGCATTTTTTGCAGTAGGCAGAAGAGGAAAACAACCCAAGTGACCACTGACAATTGAATGGATAAACAAAATGTGGCATATGCATACAATGAAATATTATTCAGCCTTAAAAAGGAAGGAAATTCTAATACCTGCTACAACATGGATGAACCTTGTGGTTATTATGCTGAGTGAAATAAGCCAGTCACAGAAAGACAAATATTGTAAGATTCCATTTACATAAAGTAGCCAAATTCACAGAGACAGAAAGTATAATGGTCATTGCCAGGGCCCAGAGGAAGGGGAAGGGAGCTGTTGTTCAATGGGAACAGACTTTCAGTCCTACAAGATGAAAAGTTCTGGAGATGGTTGCCCACCGAGTGACAATACTTGACATTACTGAACTGTAGAGTTAAAAATGAGCCCTGGCTGGTGTAGTTCAGTGGATTGAGCTCAGGCCTGCAAAGCAAAGGGTTGCTGGTTGGATTCCCAGTTAGGGCACATGCCTGGGTTGCGAGCCAGGTCCCCAGTAGGGGGCACATGAGAGGCAACCACACGTTGATGTTTCCCTCTCTCCCTCCCTTCCCCTCTCTCTAAAAATAAATTTAAAAAAAAATTTAAAAATGACTTAGGTGCTATATTTTATGTTAGTGTATTTTACCACAGTTTTTTAATTTTAAGATTTTGTTTTTATATTAAAATTTTTTTTATTAAAATGAATTCATAAAGAATGGTCAGTTTTACAAAACTTTGAGTGGTAACTGCTTACGAAACAAGAATTGTCCTGCCCTGACTGGTGTGACTCAGTGCGCCGAGTGTCATCCTGCAAACCAAGAGGTCATAGGTTAGATGCCTGGGTTGCAGGCCCGGTCACCAGTTGGGGGAGCGCTAGAGGCAAGTAATCGATGTTTCTCTCTCACATCAATGTTTTTCTCGCTCTCTTTCTCCCTCCTTCCCCCTCTCTCTAAAAATAAATGAACAAAAAGTCTTTGAAAAAAAATTTAAACAAGAATTGTCCATTCCCTTCCCCTTACTGGAGAGCAGCCTGGAAGGCCTCATCTACTCCAGTTTCAAGGAGATTTCTGCAGAGTAGTTCTGTTTTGTTACCACCAGTGGGCCTGTGAAAGACTTTGGTGTTGGTTTGCATACAGTTCTTCATTCAAATGTTCAGAGCCTTTCCAATTATCATGGAGAATATGTAGTGTATTGTAATCACGTAAAGAGTGTGGTCCAACAAAATGTGCTGTGAAGGCCACAGCAGGAATGCCTCATGCACTGTCCTGGATGGAGCGAGTGGGCCCAGACCAGGGATTCTGGTGCTCTGGTTGTGGGCTGTGGAAAAGCCCTCGGGTTCCAATGTGCTCTGTGGAAGGGGGTGGGACCTGGCTGGAAGCCTTGGCTTATTCTTCTGCCTCGTTCTATGATACCACAAGATGACCTGTGAAGGGAGAAGAGGCCTCTGTCAAGCCACTGAAGATGATGCTCGTTGATTTGTATACCAGACTTCCAGCCCTGCAGTCCCTCCCACTGGTACCTATCATTATTTTCATTCCAACACTCATTACCTCTCACTGAGACAGTTTCAACAGTTTCCTGGCTGTTTTTCCTGACAGCAGTCTTAATCCTGTGCAGACCACCCTAGTGCTGCTCTCTGAGATGTTTTGTCCATGTGGCTGAAATCTCTGGCTTGTCACAGGTGAGTCTGTGCTGCCTTTTACACCAGCCATTCCGGCAGGTTGTCAAGATTCTGGTGATCAGAATAGAACTTCTGGCCAAGATGGAGGCATAGGTAGACACACTGTGCCTCCTCGCACAACCAAAAGAAGGACAACAACAAATTTTAAAACAAAAAACAACCAGAACTGACAGAAAATTGAACCGTATGGAAGTCCAACAACCAAGAAATTAAGAAACATACATCCAGACCGGTAGGAGGGGTAGAGAGGATTCACGTGGAGGGGCGGTGGCTGGCGGATCCGGTAAAGGCGCGGCTGGCCGGGAGAGGTGGCGGCTGTGGACCAGGCATCCCACTCCCTTGTGAGGATAAACAGGGAGGAACAACTGGGGAGTGAGACAGACCCCACAACCCAGAGTTCTAGCTCGGGGAAATAAAGCCTCAAAGCTTCTGACTGAAGACTCCTGTGGGGGTTGAGGCGGCGGCAGCAGGAGAAACTCCCAGCCTCACAGGAGAGCTCATTGGAGAGACCCACAGGGTCCTAGAACGTGCACAAGCCCACCCACCGGGAATCGGCACCACAACCAGCACTAGAGGAGCCCAGTTTGACTGTGGGTAGCGTGGAGAGTGGCTGAGAACCGGCAGAGAGCGGAGCAACCGCCATTGTTCCCTCTCGGTCCCCTCCCCCACAAACAGCGTCACTACACAGCGACGTGGCTGCCCCGTCCTAGTGAACACCTAAGGCTCCGCCCCTTACTACGTAACAGGTGCGCCAAGACAACACAAATGGCCCAAATGAAAGGACAGATCAAAGCTCCAGGAAAAATATAACTAAGTGACCAAGAGATAGCCAACCTATCAGATGCACAGTTCAAAACACTGGTAATCAGGATGCTCACAGACTTGTTTGAATTTGGTCACAAATTAGATGAACAAATGAAGCCTACGGTAAGGGAAATGAAGGAAAATGTACGGGGAACCAACAGTGATGGGAAGAAAAACGAGACTCAAATCAATGGTGTGGTCCAGAAGAAAGAAAGAAACATTCAACCAGAACACAATGAAGAAACGAGAATTCAAAAAAACGAGGAGAGGCGTAGGAACCTCCAGGATGTCTTTAAACGTTCCTATATCTGAATCATAGCGGTGCCAGAAGGAGAAGAAGAAGACCAAGAAATTGAGAACTTATTTGAACAAATAATGAAGGAGAACTTCCCTACTTTGGCAAAGGAAATAGACTTCCAGGGAGTCCAGGAAGCTTAGAGAGTCCCAAAGAAGTTGGACCCAAGGAGGAACATACCAAGGCACATCATAATTACATTACCCAAAATGAAAGATAAAGAGAGAATCTTAAAAGCAGCAAGAGAAAAGGAGACAGTAACCTACAAAGGAGTACCCATCAGACTGTCAGCTGATTTCTCAAAAGAAACCTTACAGACGAGAAGGGGCTGGCAAGAAGTGTTCCAAGTCATGAAAGCCAAGGACCTACATCCAAAATTACTCTATCCAGCCAAGCTTTCATTTAGAATGGAAAGGCACATAAAGTGCTTCTCAGATAAGGTCAAGTTCAAGGAGTTCATCATCACCAAGCCCTTATTATATGAAATGTTAAAAGGGCTTATCTAAGAAAAAGATCAAAAATATGAACAGTAAAATGACAACAAACTCACAGCTATTAACAACTGAACGTAAAACAGAAACAAAAACAAACTAAGCAAA
>VMDR010007245.1:0-41493 GCA_007922815.1 Macrotus californicus | reverse complement strand
TGGCTCGGCCACCTCCAGGCCACCTCCCAGCCCCCTCAACCTGAGTCAGTGGACATAGCCCTTTCCTACTTTTGTTCCCTCTGACCCTTGAACCATTCTTCATCCAGAACTGTCCAGTGCCCTCACCTCTGGGAGCAGAGGCGTTAGGGGAGAAAAGGCTGGTAAGTTCTTTCTGGGAGAAAGCTGATGTGGAGGGATGGAGATGATACCACTCTTTCTTCCTTGAGTATCTCATATTGGCAAGAACAAGTCAGGAATTAAAATGCCAACAAATTATCCTGCCAATGGCATAGTCCAGCACTAAACAGAAGTGCAAATACATTCTTTTGTAACCTTTTTCGTTCCTTCTCTTCATAATATTTTCTCTCCTACTCAAGCTATTCTTCTCCTTTGGGTTCATTTTCCTGATTATCCCAGCCTTTAGTGGCCTCATCCTCTTTTGAACTCCTAAGGCTGTAAGATCATGGATCTTAGGGTCTCCGGATGGGGGTGACTGGGGCCATTGCTGCATGAGCTGGGTTTGGCTGGTGTTTGAATGTTGTGAGGTCAAGTCTTCGTCTGACCTTGGCAGTACCCAGAAAGAAGCAGCCAGGGCTAAGCAGGAGTGACTCTTGACTGAAAGTTACAAAGTTGAACAGTGCATATCCGTCCCTAAACCTTATGCCAGCTAGAGGCCCCTCCCAGGATGTGTCTGTGGGGCCAGAGCCACAAGCGCTGGCCCGAGCCTAAGGGTGAACCTGGTGTTTATGGAACAATGGGGAAAACCTGGGAGAATTTCAGCATCATCTTCCGCAGCTAGATTATGGTGAAGCCCAAGGCTGGCAGCCAGTTTCCTTGTTAGTGGCAACCTCATCGTGCAACATGACCTGATACCAGGTGGTAAAGAGGTGGGGGTGGGGGGTCTCGAAGTGTGTGGAGTAAATAAGGTGGACAATGGGTGCACAATGGCTAACCCACTGGCTTCAAGAGCCAAAGAGTGGCCTCTTCAGTGCCCAGTCCCACCTGTGCCTTCACCCAATTGATCTGGTTTAGCTGGAGCACGATACAGGCTGTCCCAGGAAGCCCCAGGAGGACCTGGAGGAAGGAACTGTGTCTGCCACCGTTTTCCTATGTGCTCACTGCATATTCGTTCACTCTAGTGATAAAAATGAGCAGCTTCCTACCTGGGAAAACAGAGTGTCTAGAGCTTTGGTGACTTTTTCTCACTGCCGGTATCATCATTAGGAACCATAACACAGTGGCTTCTGCCCCTAGACAGAACAGCCCCCATCTACTGAACTTGATTGTTCCTTTGTCCTATGGCACTTCTATTTCTTTCTGGGCTGGGGCTGGGACCTCTCATTAGTGTTGGGGTGCAGCAGTGCTCCTCACTCCCCAAATGATCACCCACTGTCTGGGAACTGAGTAATCACCTTATTAAAGCAGCATATGCATTTAAGTCATTTCTAAATTCAACAGGTGTCTAACACATAGCAGGCACTCAGTTAGCGTTTGCTCTTCCATTTGGTCAGGGAGCCCAGGGAAGGGGCTAAAGGAGATCCACTTTCCCTGTTAACTCCAGTGTAGCCACTGTCAGATCAAGGCCCCTGTGCTTGGGACCGTCCCCTCTTCAAACACTTTCAATGGCTCCTTCTGACCTACAGGATAAAGTTAGAAATCTCCAATCAAGACCCTCAGTCTGACGTCAGCTGGCTTTTCCAGCCTCCTCTCTCACCTCCTACCTCCCCTTTCTCCACCCGGACTTACAGCTACATGAGACCACACAGCCTTCTCCAGCTGCCAACAGCCATTCATCCTTCAAGGCCGGAACCCTCCCTCACTCTGGCCTTCGTTCTCCCATTTATTCTAATCCTCATCAAAATCGAGTTTAGGTCACTGCAGGGTTTTGTCTCTCCCTCACGTGGACGGGAACTTGGTGGGATGGCAGTGTTGTTCTGCCAATGTGTCCTTGAAGCCTGTGTTCAGGAGCTCCATAAATCCCTAGATGCCATGCTGGGTGCATTCTCCATATAGGACCTCTAATCTCTATGACAACCTAGCAAATCAGGCAGTGTCTTCCCCTAAATGCAGTCTCAGGCTCAGTAACTTGCCCAAAGTCATATTTGCTTAGCTTCAAAGCCAGAACTCTTTCCAGTGTGCTTCTAAATATGTCTGGTGTGTGTGTGCTAAAATACACACACACAACACTGCTTCATAGAAGCACCATTACCTGCACCTAATCCCACCTCTCGTTTCTTGGGCCTGCATGTTTTTTGGAACTCCCTACCAGGGTACACACCCCCTTTCTCTGAATTTCAATTTCCTCAACTGTCAAGGGGTATGATATTAATAGTTTCCTTCTTAGGCTGACAGAGATAACAGCACAAAGCATGCGGCCTTGTGATAAGTCATCTTCCTTCCTGGGTGCCCTGCCCTATCTCCATGCAGCTCAGATGCTTCATAGGTGGCTGAGAAGTGCTGGCTGGGGCAGGGCAGGAGGGCAGGGCTGGGTTCCGCCCGACTGTCCTCCAGAATCACACATCTGGCTCTTCTGGATGGGAGGGGAAGGGAGCCAGGCTCTCTGGATGCTGATGCAATGTGTCTGTTGCAGGCTTGTTGGGAAATGCTGAAACTGGGGAGGAAGGAACAGCAGCCGTTGTGTCTCCCGGCTGTGTCCGAGGCGAGGCAGCTTGAGCAAGCTCCCGGCAGTTGCTCCATCTGCCAACCAGGGTGATGATGCCCCAGGGTGGGATGTTGCACCACATTCTTAGAAAGCTGCCTCTGTACATGTATTTCCACTGGGGGCCTGGACTGATTTTGTTTAATCACTGCCTTTTTCACTTCCAAATTTTTGAGGGCAAATTGGGAGACAACAATGTGGTGAAATGATCATTATTAGCCAACTTTCCCTGAATACTTACTCTGCACCCTGTCCTGCGCGTGCCTAGTGCCTTACAGACATGATCTCACAGAATCCACACCCCAACCCTCTGAGATAGGCATTATTCCTCTCCACATTTGCCAGTGAGGAAACCGAGGCCCAGAAAGGTTAAACAACTTGCCTGTGGCTACACAGCTCATAAATGGTGGAGCCAGGATTTGAGCTCACACTGTATGATTCCTGGACCCTTCATTACCTGTACCGCCTCCCATGAATGAAAAGAACATGGGCCTTGAAATCGGGCTGCTCCGGAGTTAAGCCTTAGCAATGAGACTAGCTCAGGACATGTCCTCAGCTGGCCCTTTCTCCTTTCTGGACCTTCATTTCCCCACCTGTCGAATAAGAGCATCAGAATAGATCACTGATTCTTAAATTTTGCATTAGCTTTTTTTTTTTTTAACAGAATGTTTCAAGCAGGAATTGACTGCAAACGGATACAAGAGAACCTGCAGGGTCATGAAGCATCTTAAAACTGGGTTGTGGGGATGCTTATATAACAGCATGTATTTTCTAAACATTTATTGAATGGGTGTGTTTTATGGTATATAAATTATACCTCAATAAACCTGGAACTTATAGAACATCTTATGAAACATCGATACGCACCCCCCAGGACCCTAGCAAGTTATCTGAAAACCAATGGGCTGTGAGGATTCTGGGTGACCTTCAGACTCGGACCTCCTGGGATTCTGAGTTCATTTCTTACACTTGGTTTGTGCAATTGCTGTGGATTATATATAGACAGGGATTCCATCTTCTACACTGTCAGCCCAGGCCCAGCACAGCAGCTGGCCCACAGAGGGTACCTAAACATGTGCTGAATGAGTAAAGGGGCGACTTGTACATTTTTTACAAGGGTATACCAATATACCAGACTTCGGGCTACTTGGAGACAGCTACTGTGTATTCATTTCTGAACTACCAGCTCTCAGCACAGACCTGGGGCAGAGTGAGTACTTGGTAAGGGTTTGTTGAATAAATAAATGGGTGAATGAACAAATGGCTTAGCACCTGCTTGTGATGTCAGTTGGTTGAGGAAGCCAGATATCAATGCTTTTATATACACTGTGTATTACTTAGGATGCTTTAGGTGCAAGCAACAAAAACAACTGTAACTTTAGGGCAAACACAATGTACTGGGAAGGTATGGAGCAGAGGGCTCACAGATCATGCCATGAGAAGCATGGATCAAAACGTCTGCTAGGGCCTAGGCAGCAGCTGGCTCACCTGTTTAGAAAATCTCGATGGAATGAATCAGCTCTAAGCATTTTCCGTCCTTGTGTTGTTCCCCTCCAGATTCAGATCTAGGAGAAGGGCCTCTGAGTGGCAGGGGTGGGGTCCCGTGCCCTTGCTTGGCTGAAAACAGTTGAGCACTTCTGTTGACAGTCTGTGAAGACTGCACTTAGTGCAGGGGCCTCAAAACCAAAAGTGTGTTCTGATTCTGAAAGAGGAGATCAATGCTAGGCAGATTAAAACACCCAGTGCTCACTGGAAAGTTCCACAACGGCAAAAGATGGAAATGAAAGTTGAAAGAATTAAAGGAGGGATCACCAAGGCAGGTAAGCTCAGAACCACGAATCTGGGGACTACCCCTGAGAGCCCCAGGGGGCAGGGGCAGAAAAAGACCTGAGCCAATGGGCTAAGAAGCCAAGGAGACCGGGGGCAACTTACAGTTCCTTCTTTTTTCTTTCTTCTTTTCAAACCCTTGGCTAAGCTATTGCCTTACACTGATAGCCATCTCATAGCACCAGGGCCATTTCCTTTCTGTTTTGGAAACCTCAGGAGGCTTTGACGAAATGGTCCGAGGAGAACCGTTCTGAGCGAGGGATGTTGGTGGTCTGAGGTCCTACCGGGCCTTCTCCCGCGGCATTTGGTCCCAGATCCCTTGGTTCCAGGTACCGGCCCCAACTTGTACTTCAGGGAAAAGAGGGAAAGAAAGAATACTGTACAAGCTCCTTGCATGCATGGCCCGTGTTGTAAGTCTATGTTCTTGTTCCGTTCAGTGTTCCCAGCTTATCGGTGAGGTATTATTAACCCCATCTGGCAGTTGAGGCAATTGAGACTGACAAAGTGACTTGCCCAGTGACAAGTGGCAAACTCAGGCTTTGAACCCAGGACCAGCTAGCTCCAAAGACCCTGCTTTCTTGCTGTACCAGGTGCCTCCCCACTGGTTGCTTCAGCTTCGACAAGTCATGTAACCTCTCTGGGTTTCCCAATCTGCAAATCCAGGGCCTAAAAGACAGGGTCTTCTCCTGCCCTACAGAGACAATTCAGAAGTGTTCCAGATGGTCCCGGAAGGCCATGAGTGTGTGTAGCCCTTTGGGATGGGTGCAGCTGATGTCACCTGGGCCCACAATGAGTCTGTCCCAGATGGAGATGACTTTCCTCATGAGGAGAGCCAGCCCACCACAGGCTAGAGGAGAGACCTAAGTATGTGAGTCACCCCACCTCTCCCTGCCACCAGAGGGGACGGTAAAAACCCATGTCTGGTCCTCTTGGGTCCCTACCCCCACCCCCAGGGGTGTCCTGTAACCGGGGCACAGTGATTAGGAGTACGTGCTCAGACACACACACACAGACTTTGCAAACAATGCAGGGAAATAAAGTTCTCACAGGAAACATTATCATATTGACTCATGACAGACCCATCCATAAAACAAACTCCGGGTACCTGGGGCGGCTCAGAGAGCCGCGGCCTGGGAGATAGCAGGCAGGCCACTTGCTCCTGGGCCCTGGAGGGAGTGGGTACTGCCGGCGGGGACGGCAACAAGCCCTGGCTGCCTGACGCTTAAGTGTCCAGGATATGAATTATTTGTCAAAAAGAGAAAAAATTATTTTTTTTAAAAAGCACAAGTCCCAAAGCACTCTGGCCTCTTTGTCTTGTCACAAGAGCTCTGTTGCAAAAACCCTTCTTAATACCGTGGTATTTTGCAAGTGATTTGCCGTGTCAATGCGGAAAGTATTACCGTCTCCAGAGGCCTGTGTCTCCATCAGTCCTTGCTTAGCAAAGCAGGCCTGTAGAAAAAGATTTTGATCCAAGTCTATTTTCAGAGTTGGGAAGGCAGCTTGGGTCATCTGCCAGGCATCAGATAGACAGGCTTCTTACTACACGTAGTCTCCTTGTTTGGAGCCTCTGTTTCCTCATCTGCAAAATGGGGGTAGTCATGGGAATTAAAGTAAGAAAATGCACGTACAGCACGAGGCACAGTGTTCATCTCCCTGACCTTTTGTGAGAAGCAGCACACAAAAGTGACTCTACCCTTTCCTAATCCTGAGAGCTTTGGCGAGCCCCGGCCCCCTCTGTACTTTGATTTCCTCCTCTGGAAAAGCAAGAGTTATAACTAGCCCTGGCTGCCTGCCTCCCCAGGTATGACGTAACGGTTAGGGCAGCTGAGTTGTCAACCAGGCTTGGGACACTGGGTTGTGAGGGGTTAGGTACCAAGGAGATGGTGCCTGCAATGTTTGAGTTGTTGCAATCCCAGCTGAGCCCTGACCATTTTCCCATCTTGGAATTAGAGTGATGCATGGTGTCCCAGGACTGTGCTGAGAAAGAAACAGGGTCCCCTTTCTAGTTGTGAGGATTGAGCTGGTTGACCACTGGGAAGGTGTCATTGGGGCAAAAGGCACCCCTCCTTCAAGTCACAGCAAACCCTAACTTCCCAACAGTGATGTGAACGGACTTCCAATCCCAGGTGCCTGACACGGAGTTGGCACATCACACGTCCACGGGCTGTCTAGCTCTGTCCATCACTCCCAGCCTTGCTCTGTCCATCCATTCCCCTAGTGGTGATTAGGGTGTTCTCTCAAGAATATACTCAGACCAGGTCACACTCCTTATCTTAGCCATCAAGGTTCTTTGGGGTCTGGTGTCTGCTGTGCTCACCAGCTTCCCTATCACCATTTCTGTCACCCACCCTGTCCTCCAGACTCACTCAAGGATCCACAGTTTCCTGAACCTGCCATGGTGCCTTATGCATGCTCTTCTGACTGGTGGGTTGTTCCTTGTGTTATCTTCTAACCAACTTCGATGTCCTCTTTTCTGTCAAGACAACCCTAAACCATTCTCCAAACAGCTGTCTCCTCTGTGCTTCCCTGGTCCCCTTCCCACCTCTCTGTCACAATAGCTTTCATGCCATCTTATCATTTACCTTTTTATAGATCTGTCTCCTACTTGAGACCATGAGCTTAATAGGCTAGAAATTGATTTCTGAGTATTTTGCTCTGAATTCTTAAAATTTCCATACCACACTTAGGAATTTGCCCTCCCCCAAATGGTGACAGTGTGGGTTGTTGCTGTTTGAGAATCTCAGATGGTGCTCAGACTTACAACCAAGTGTCCTGCAAGGGAGCCAACTTTGCCTTGAAGCTTTAGTAGCTTATTTTTCTACCAAGTAGACTCCAAACAGGTCTGCAGTGGCCAGTGCACTGATGGCAGCTGATGCATGCCTGCATTTTTAAAAGGTATTGATGTGTAACTGTTCAATTCTTCCCAGGGAGGTATTTTTCTGACAATAGATATATTTTGCAAATAATGCTCTTCTTGCCCTGATTGGTGTGGCTCAGTTGGTTGGACGTCGTTCTGCAAAACAAAGGGTCGCAGGTTTGATTCCTGGTCGGGACACATGCCTGGGTTGCAGGCCTGGTCCCCTGTTGGGACACATGCAAGAGGCAACTGATCAATGTTTCTTTCCCTCTCTTACTCCCTCCCTTCTCCTTTCTCTAAAAATAAATAAATAAAATCTTTAAAATATAATAATAATAATAAACTTCTTGGAGATAAAGCAGGGAATGAAAAGTCAAAGCTCCAGAAGAAGTACAACCGTCTTGCCAGCCTCTAAGTCAGCCCCAAGGATGAGAAATAGGATGCATTTCAGCCCTAAGGAATGAACTCCTTGGGATATATGTCTGTCAGGCAGAGTTGTCTGGAGCACTTCCTAGAAATCTTGACCTGTCACGGTCAGTGGGGAAGGCTAATTAAAGAAAATAAAAGACTAGTAGCCAGGAGATTCCACTGTGCTGAGAAAACAACAGCAGCCAACCTGCAAACGGCTGAGTCAGCTCTCTGCTCTACCCCTGCCCAGCTCCCTGCCCCACCCACCCAAATACTCTTTCTTGGTCTGATTTTGCAGACTTTCCACTACAGACATCTGCTCTTTTCTGCTTACCTGGAGGAATCAATAGAGACAACCTTTGAAGCAGAAGTTAATGCAGTAACTGGGGCCCTGGGTGCCAACTGGGGACCCCTCAAGGGCTGGCACTGTCCCTTCCTCATCCTATGTCCCGTGCAGAGCCATGCAGCTGACTGTGGTGGTTCAGAATGAGGACAGGGAAATGCAAATTAAAACTACTAGACACTTCTATTCCTCTATCAGAACAACTAAAACTCAAAAGACTGACCATAGCAAATGTTGGTGAGATTGTAGAGCAACTAGATCACTCACACACTTCTGATGGGAATACAGAATAGTTCAATTCGCACTTGAGAAAACACTTTGACAGCTTATTATAAAGCTAAATATATGCTCTACCGTATGACCCAACCATCCCTTCCCAGGTAATTTCATAAATGAAATGAAAACATATCTCCACAAAGACTTGTACATGAATGTTCAGAGCAGCATTATTCATGTAAGACAAAAACTGGAAACAACCAAAATGCCCATCAACAGATGAATGAATCAACAAAATGTCATCTATCCATACGATAAATTGTTAGTTGGCCATAAAAAAGGAAGGAAGTGCTGATCGATGTGATAACATGAATGAATCATGAGAACATTATGGAAAATGAAAGAAGGGAATGACAAAAGACCACATATTCTAAGATTTCATGTATGTGAAATATCCGCAAGAGGCAAATCATAAAGACAGAAAGTAAGTGAGTGATTGCCAGAGGCTGGAGCGAGAGGAGAGTGAGGAGTAACTACTGAAGAAAGGGTAGGGAGTTTCTTTTTGGGGTGCTGAAAAATATTCTGAAATTGCTTGTAGTGATGGCTGCACAACTGTGAATATATTTAAAAACACTCAGTTGTACACTTTAAAAGGGTGACTTGTGTGGTATGTGAATTGTAACCCAATGAAGCTGTTACACACTCACATACATACACAGTGGTGACGAGGACCAATACTCAAGCCCTATGCAGACGGCACGCCACACAAGGAATCTCTTAATGAGACCTACAGATTGAATTGGGCTGTGGAGTCTTGTTTGACTTGGCAGTGTTTGAAAACATTATTTGGTCTCTGTGCCTGTAGGCTGGGCAGGTGCTCTCTAGTCCTGTTAGGCACACAGGATTTACTCATTTACACAACCTCATGGCTTCACATGTCCGCCCTTGCAGCAAGGTGGAGGGCCCCTGAAAGCCCAGAGGGTGGGGAACATGGTCCTGACCTGGAATGAGCTCCTTTAGAAGCCGCTGTACCTCCTGCTTTCATGAGTGTTGTATCATAAGATGCCACAGTACTGGTGAGTAGGGCTGCCACATTTCCAAAGTGACAGAGAGTGGACCCTGGAATGGGGCCTCACATCAGCGTGAGACTGGTCTGACATGTTATGGCACCCTTTTGCGAAAGAGCAGCAGCAGAGGACATTTATGGAGTGCTTACTGTGTGCTGGCCCAAGCATCAACGTTAGGGTGTAGCATCTCGTTTAAACCCCACCATGACCCAAAAGGGGACATTCCAGTATTACCCCAGTATACCCAGTGGTAGGTACATGCTTTGCTCAAGGCCCACCAGCTCTAAGTGGTGGAGCAGGGATTGGAACTCCAGTCAGTCAGGCTCCAGAGCCACGGGTGGCCTCATGGGTTCACAATGGCATAGCTGAGGGGCCTGAAGTGTCACATGCTCCTACTGCACCTGGAGAAAGCAGAGCAGGGAGAGGACATGGGGCTTGCCCGAGGGTGAAAGCACCAGAACTGGGCTCTTTAGCCTGTGACTCTCAGGCCAGTCACATTGGCTGCCGGTCAGGAGCAGAGGAGCTGAGCGTTTACCCTGTGACAGGTGAGAGGAGAGAAACACCATGGGTGTTTGTCCTGAAGAGTTGGATTGGAAAATTACAAGGCAGAAAGTGGGCTGCCCATTGAGAGAGAGGATGGGGGGGAAAGAGGGAGAGAAGGAAGAAAGGAAAGTCTTCTCGGCCCAATGAATACTTAGAAAATGAGTGATTTTATTTCTTGGTCGGTTGTTTTTCCGGGTCATTAATAGCAGACAACGCATAGGTTTACTTGCCTGTTCGAAGTAGTTCTTGAACTTTCTTATCGAAGAAAACTCTGGCAGGCAAGCATTTAGCTTCCCTGAGACCCCACCCTGCCTCATTCTTCTTTGACAATCACCCCTCTGTGTCTGCTACTCTACTTCCCACTTAATAGACTCAAAATCAAAATCTTGCTTTTGAAAAGTTTATCCATTTAAGAGATACTGGACTGGGCTCACCCTTAGACATAGCTATAGCTACAGGTCATTTTATTAGGTACAACTCATTTCAAACTGTACGTAGTAAGTACAAAAAATAAGTTTGTGTCATTGCCCGGTAGTAATGGTAAGAGTAGCTGGCATCACTGTGAGGCTCTGTGCACATTGTCATGAGACCCCCTCAATGTCCTTGCAAAGTTAGCTCTACTCCTTCCATTTTAGCGACGACCCACCTGTGGCTTAGGGGCGTCACGTCACACAGGGCATATAAATGCAAGCTCTCAAATTTACAGATCCCTGTGAGTAGATCCTTTTTCTCTTTATCTGTTTTGGTCTTTGCTGATGGCTAGCTATAGGTCTTTCTACAGGTGGGCCAACTTTCCCTGCCCAGCTCTTTAACAAACATTCCAGGTGGACTTATCATCCTGTGGGTTATATGGGAAGTTCTCATTTATTTAATTAGTATCACAACCCGAAGACAAAACAAACAGGGAACTGTGCTAATAAAAAAATACATGAATTAAATTGTACCAATCAAAAGAAGTCTGTAAATTTTTTTTCAATGTAGTTACAAATTCCCTTTCTCCTCTGTGCTTCATTAGTGCACGTGGCCTACTCTTTTCTGGTATCAAGAACAAGACAGCTGCCACCCGGTTGCTGTTTCTGCCTTCTGGCCAGTCCACAAGCATTCACTGACACCTCTCAGGAGAGGGTCAAGGGCACAGTGGGCACAGATGAGTAAGACCAAGGCCCCTGGGGGTGATAAGGCATGCTTATTAAATAGCAGTAGGTGCCAGGCCTCGTCTGATAAGTGCTGTGGGAAAGGCTTAGATAAGATGTTGAAAGCGTGTGAAGGAAAAGGCCTTTCTGTCTAGGGAAATCAGGCCAGGCTGAAGGATGGGTAGGAATTGAATAGGAAAACAGTGAGAAAGGACTTCCTCCCTCTGAACTTCTTCCTCACTATCACTGTGGCCATCATGGATGGCCATGTGCTCTGGGCCACGCACATTATCCACACTGCGGTACTTAATCCTTAGAGCACCCCCTCCATGCAGATGAGCAAACTGAAGCTCCAAGAGGTTAAGCTACTTGCCCAAGGTCACAGGAAAGTTCCAGAAGTGAACTTTGAATCCAGGTCTGTTTGAAGCCAGAGCCCCTGCTCTCAGGTTCATTTACCATTTTCAAAGAACTTTCAAAAGTGTTATCCCATCTGATCTTCCCGTACCCAGAGTTTCTCTTTGTCTCACCAGCTTGTTGGCACAGATGAGTCATCCTACCCGTAATATGGTGAATTTTACTCTCTTACCCCCTCCCCTTCCCCTTGCTCACCCCGGTCCTCTGGCCACCTGCAAAGTCTCACCCATCTCTGGTGGGAGTCCCCTCTGGGTGTCTACATTTGCCTTTTCCTCCATCCCCCCCGCCCCCATTAAAGTTCACTGCCCAAGAAGGCCCCAGCCCATCTACCCAGATGTGGGCCCCCTTTGAGAGTCCTCTCTCAGTCAGTGGCCTTAGTACAGTGCACCCAGTGCATGACCCCAGCTGCCCTGTCATCGCCCCTCTGTGAGCCTCAGTTCCCTTATCTGGGAAGGGAGAGGGGTCAGTTCAGTTCCACACACATACCCTGATCAGTGGCCGAATATAACAGTGAGCCATGGAACTGAAGGAAACGGGTAAATCAGGCCAGGCCCTGAATAAGACACACACATAAGCAGTTACACCCCCAAGCCCCGTGTGTGAGGGTAAATGCCACGAGGCAATCAAACTATTGTGAGAAGGGCCATTCCTGGCTAGGGAGAGGGCCATATGGTGGCCATTGCTGGAGGCCTTAACGTAGGCCAGATCCTGGGGCCAGATCCTCAGATCTTCACCGGCACTAACCTGTTTCATCCTCCCCCAAAGCCAGTTGGGCAGGAACCAGTATTATTCCCATGGCAGAGATAAGGAAACTCAGGTTCAGAGAGGTGAAGTCACTTGCCACTAGGTCACACAGCTAGTAGTGGTGGAATCTGGCAGAATTAGGCCTGAGGGCCCAAATTCTAAATTGCTGTCTTCACAGAAGGGAGGCCAGTAAATCTTGACATTGAAATATCAGCTCAGTCCTGATGCTCTTCAGCTCTGCCCCTTCCTACATTATGCTTCTTGGGCTAGAATCACACATTGTTTTCCCATCTGTACCACCAGCTGGGACAAGAATTCCTGGAGCTCAAATAAAGCCACAGGGATCATCTCCCAATTCACAGAAAAAATCAAGTAAACAATCAGAGCTGTTTCATTTGGGAGTTTTTCTCCTGTGAAGTTTTCAGAAACCTTAGGGGTCCAGTGTCCCTAATTTCTTCTAGATGTCACATAGGGTAGTATCTGACTGATCAATAACAACCATAACCGTGAATATCATCAAGTACTGGCAAGCACTTGACATGCATTGCCTCAATTAATCCTCACTACCATATGTGGCAGATATTTGAGCTCTGTTTTACAGAGATGAGAACCAAGGCTCAGAGAGGGGAAGTGTCTTGCCAGAGGTGACCCCTAGGCAGTGAGTGACTGCCCTTTGAACTAGATCTAAAGCCCGTGCTCTTAACTGTGACCTGTATGAGTTTATTTTCCATTTTCTCAATGGTTCTCAACCCAGGCTGCACATCTGAAATGCCTAGGATAATTTTTTTTAAAAATACTTTGGCTAGACCCATCCTAGACCACTTCAATGGGATGCTCTCTAAGAGTGGACACAACATGGGGACCTCAGCTCTAGGAAATTCCTGGTGTTCCGCCGAGAGCCTCAGTTCAGGAACTAAAGGGAGAATTGGCTTGTGGGAAAGGAGGCATGAAATTTAGCAGATTCTCTCCACCCTCACCTTCCCTTCCATCTCCTCCTTTTCCAGCCCGCCCAGAACTAGCCTCTCTCTCAGTCTTAGACTGTTGTTCATTTGGGATGAGATCTCTATGTGGCTCCTACCCTACGTGATATCTGGTAAGCCTAGCATAGAATCGGTGCCCAGTAAACATTCGGTGAACAAAGTCATGAAGAGACCCCCTCCAGCCATTCCTTCCAGGGCGATGAGATCATATGGATCTGTTCACAGGAGTTTAAAGAACATGCACAATGGGACCAAGCGGTGCCCACCCCAGCAGGTAGCATTATGTCTCCATCAGCAGGACATGAGGGTGCCCCTTGCACCCTCCCTTCTCAGCAATATGAATTAACTTTAAAAAAAGAAATCCTTTCTAATTTAATATGTAGAAAACAATCTCGGTTTTGGTTTGAATTTACATTTCTTTGACTACTGGTGAGGATGCACATTTTTTTTTCATGTGCTTATTAGTCATTTGTATTGCTTCTGCAAACTGTCTGTTCCCAATTTACTAATTTACAACGAGAAATATAACTGCCAAAGGGACCGGATACACGTGTCCTCCAGCCAACACACCAGCTCCCTGTAGGCACACCCCAGGGGAAGCCAAATTCTAATCAGAACAGTGCTTGAGGAGCACAGAATGAAAGAAGGGAGGGGTTGGTTTTGGGATTCCAGGGTTTAACGGCATCAGGATAAGCTAGACCTACCGCTGGGATCATGGAATCCTGGGCCAGCGCATTCTCCCTCTTTCTCTTTCCTCTGCCGCACTGGCTACCCAACCCCTCTTCAGATGGACACGTTCTTTCTTTAGAAACATTACTACATTAATTTAGGGTTCCCTCCTGGTTTGTATGCTTGATTGCTCAAGGCAATCTTTATTCCTAGTTCCTTTGCCTCCCTGAACTGCCTTCCCATTCTTAGGGGATTTACAGAGTGTAGCTGATATCTTGTCCGCCTCCCTCACTGGCTTGGAATTGCCCCTTCCATAAGTGAAAGCAGCTCTAGAGGTCTGCGAGGCTCCACAGTACATCCCACATTTGGAATGTCCACGGACTTGTGCAGTTTGCAAGCCTTACCTTAGCCTCTCCTGGGGGCTCTGACCTCCACAAAGTTAAGATACATTGCCGTGAGGACTTTGAGGGTGGAGAGGAAGGTATGGATGGCAGAGCCAAAGGATAAGAGCTAAAGGAATCAGGAAGAATGGATCCCGATAGATGTGCAGTCAGGGAGGGTGCCAGGAGCAGCAAGGACAGGAAAGATTTCATTAAAGGAGCAGATGAGAAAGAGGATTTTAGGTGGGTCTCTCTGGCCTGAACATGCAGCAGCCTCCTTCTTGGTGGCCCTCAGCCCTTGATCCCCTTAACTCCAGGCCTACCAGAGTGACCTTCCTAAACCAAATCTGACCAAGTCACTCCCCTCCTTCAACCCTCCTGTGTCCCCACCACCCATGGGATAAAATTCAAATTCCTAAAGACAGCTGGCATTCAAGGCCCTTCACAGTAAACCACGTTCCTTTCCAGGCTGGCTTCTCTTCCCCAGAAGACTGCTGGATGGCTCCTGAATGTGTCGTGCATGTTCACACCTGTGGGCCTTTGCTTAGGCAGGGCCTTCCACCTGGATGCCCTCCCCAACTTGGCCAATCCCTCCTTATTCTTCAAGACCCAGCTCAAATGTCCACTCCTCCCTGAAGTCTTTCCTGAGCCCCTGCCTCCTTGAAACCCTTAACTGTAGCATTTACCACGTTTGTGAGAGTGTAACTTTTCCAAGCCTTCTCCCCTGCTGGCCCCTGCGAACCTTGACATCAAATATCATGTTTGGTCTATCTGGGTGTCTTAACCTCCATCCAGCACAGTGTCATACGTAGTAGGGGCTGGATGAACAACAAGGTCACTGCCATAGAATTGCTCATGGGGAAGCACCATGCAGAGAGAATTGGAGATCTGGACTCTGTCTCTGGACCTCTGGGGCCTTGGGCAAATTTCTTATTCTTTCTAGACCTTGGTTCCCTTCTTTGTAGAAAGAGAGCATTGGAACATGACTATCTGTGATGCTATTTATTAAGACTTACTCTGTACAAGGCACTATTCTAGAAATAAGCATTATAATAATAATTACATAAGGTATATACACATTTCTGGTGGCATGAAAATACAAAACAAAGTCCTTGAAGTTATCTGCAGTCTAGTTCTGGAACCAAGGAAGGGAGGACCAAGACCTCCTAGGGAGAGAGGTTTTAAACTGGAGGAAGAGGTGTATTTCATTACAAGAAGCATTATGCCACTCTTGGCCCCGAAGAGGTGGTGTGGTGATGCGAAATACACATGGATGTGAGGGGCGCAGCTCAGATCCCAACTCCGCAACCCTCCAGCTGTGTGACCTAAAGGTCACCTTACCTTTCTGAGTCGAACTATTGGAGATGGTCTCAGAGAGTTGCTGTGATCTAGGACTTCATGGATACTAGAAATCCTTTCCTTTCAATCCCGAGGAATATAAACTACAAGGAAAGGGAACTTGAACAAGGGACCTCATCCTTCTAAGCCTCTTTGTCCTCATTTGCCACATGATGGCTGCCGGGGGGACTAACTTGAGGTGAAGTGAGATTGTGGATACAGAAACCTGTGCTGGAATGTTCCATAAGCGTTAGCTGCCCTCCTCGCCTGGCAGTGCGGCATAAGCCCCAGCTCTACCTTCTTGGGTAGCAAGCTTGGAACAAGGAATTTGGAGTTCTGGGGACAGCTGAAAAGGAAGCAGAGTCAAAAAAAAAAAAAAAAAAAGAGTCAGAGGAAGGCTCTGGGACACGTGACGATTGCCTCTCCCATCAGAAAATGCTCTTAAGCAAACAGCAAGCTTCTTCCATTAATAAGGCCTATGGAATGCAGATGAGGTTTTTTTTCCTCCTCCTTTTTTGCTGATTAAGTTCCCCCAAAACCCCCTTAAGAATTTTAATAAGAAATGCAAAAATCAACAAAAGTCCAGCAAACCCTTTCCTGTTATTAAATAAAGGGAAAGTAAATATTGCAAATTGGACATATTTCATAAGAGGATGTTTTGTTTGGGCGAAAAAAATGAGAAAGAAAAGAAAAAACTATTTGCTTTCTGGCAGCAAATACATGTCTTTGCTGAATTTTGGTTTCAAATTTGATGACTGGGGCATTATTCCTGGTTTGCCTGGAATTCAGACCTTTTGACATCTGAGGTGGACGTACTCAGGCAAGCAGGAAGCCAGGTTTGGGCCATGTTGGCCTCTTCTCCCCTCTCTTCAGTGAGCAAACCAAAGAGTTCCTCAACCACTCGGGAAATTATGGTCCTAAGCTCCGTGGTGGGCACCTGTGGGGGTCACACAACAGACAAAAACAACTTGGAACAAAGAAGATTCTTATGAGAGAAAGAAACAAAACACAAAAGCTTCCCCGCGTATCTCCTTTTCAGGATGAGATATGAGACCATAAAACACACTATATCCATGCAGCACAGAGGCCCTACCGTTAGGCAGGTCTCGGTTTAAACCCCACTTCTGTCACTTCTTAGCTGGGTAAACTTGAGTAAATTATGCGACTTCTGTGACTCACTTTCCTCACCTTAAAATTGGGGAGAATAAATCTATTTACTAATAGAGCTGTTATATGCAATAAATGAGTGAGGCAATGAGGCAATAAAAGGAAAGTGCTGGGCTCTCTAAATATCCCATATTATTTTGTCTAATATGACAAATATAAAGGAAAAAGAGAAAAAGCAGTAAGACTTTATTTCTCTCTATTTCTTTGTAGTGACTGATAGTTTGCAAAGAACATCAGCACTTGTGACTTTCCATGCTAGTCACCTCTGCCAGGGGACATGAGCAAAACGAGAATTGCCCTTAGTTTCCGGTTGGAGCACCTTGTGTGAGAACTGGGTGTGGCCTCTCAAGGGCACACACTAAATGTTCTTATGTGACCATGAGTTCAGAGAAAATGATGAAGGAACAGGAGGGAGGAAGAGAAGCCAGAGGGTGTGGCCACATCCAGTCATCTCGCTCCCACACTGGAGGCCTATCTTCCCAGAGCCCCTGCACCTCCTCCTGGTCCTCCCTGTCCTCCTTGTGGGGTTCCCACAGCCTCACCAGCACTTGCTTCTCCCTGAAGGGGAGGGCAGTCACAGGTGGAGGGACCCTTTGCTTTTGTGGGATCCAGGAGTAGGATCCCACCAGCCACCCTCCCAAAAAGCAGAGTCTAGGCCTGTGCTCCCCAGTGGTAAGCTCTGCTCCTCTCAGGCCATCCCAGAGCACTGGTAAGCCCCACTTCACATCAGAAAATTATTCAGGTTTTTGTAGTTTTCTATCTTTGCATTTATTTGTTTGCCCCAAGCATCTTGTGCAAAACTTAAAACAGATAAAGACATACAACATGTAATTTAACAATCATCTATATCACCACTCTCATATTTGCTCCTAGGTGGGTTTTTGTTTTGTTTTGTTTTGTTTTTTTAAGAAATAAAACATAAAGCTAAAGTCCCCTTATCTACTATCCAAGTCCCACAGATAACTAATGGATTTGGTGCTTAGCCTTTCGTTTAATTTATCTATACATACATTATTTTATATTGTTTTGTGTGCATTTTAATTTATATAAAGAGTACAAAGAATTCATACTGTTCTGCATCTTGCCTTTTTCACCAACATTGTTTTTTATATCTATCCATGTTGCTATGTATATAAGAGCTAGTTTATTCCTTTTAATTTAAGCTGCACAGTATTCCACTCTGTGAACTTTTATAACACATTTTACATGTTCATTCCTCTAGGGACATTTAGGTCACTTGCTTGCTTGCTTGCTTTCTTTCCTTTTTTAATTACAAACCACCATTCTTTGATTTTAAAAAATCTTTGTATGTGTCTCTTCAGGCATGGATGCACGAATTTCTCTAGGAAATTTACCCAGAAGTCAAATGTGTTTTATTGTTAGTCATAGAGCAGAAGTAAGCATACCTGAGATCCAGATCCCTCTGGTGCTTACTTCCAGTACGACCTTGGGCAACTCATTTCACCTCTCTAAATCTGTTGGGTTGTTTGTTTGTTTTTTATCTGTAAGATAGGTGTGCGATATTCTCCAACTCACTGGGCTATGAGAGAATTAACTGAGACTATTTCTAAAAAGCACCTGGAATTGTGCAAATGGTGAGTCCGGTAGCTCTGATCGTCCATGCTACAGGTTTTCCTAGCAACCAAAGTAGGATCTAAAGTTAATGCCCAACCCTTTGCAAAAGGGACCCTGGGCCCAGCAAAGCAACGCCTTGGGGACTTGCCCAGCCCACCTCTTACCGCATGGTAGCGACTCTTTCACCTGCTTAGCCTGGCGTCAGCTCGGCAAATGTACCCGTCTGCATCTCAGTTTCCTCGCCTGTAAGATGGGAAAACAACACCTACTTTGAAGGGCTGTAGTGAGGTTGAAGCGCTAGGCAATGTGTGCAGGGCACTTGTTAAAACTGCCTTGCCCTTCCTGTTCACCCTGAACCCTTTCTCCTTCAAAGCTGTGAAATTACCTGAGGCTTATCGGCAGGGTAAAGCCGACTACGTCCCTAATTTGATTTTCGTTTCACAGCCTCTGCATTTTACGTTGCGGATGCTTCGAGTCAACGAGTAAACGCGCGCAGAGGCTTTGGGAGGTCCCTGGTTTGTTTTCCTCGCCGGAAAGCAGTATCCGCAGAGGCCTGGTAGTTTAAATTTGCTAAAATATCTCCATCTAGTGGACTTGCTGAAATATTGCAGGGTTCGGCCCAGTCTGGGTAAAAAAACAACAATGGGGTGACAGCTGGGGCCTCCCTGCCCTGCTCAGAAACGCCGGTGGCTCCCCATTGTCTACAGGGTGAAGTCCAAAGGCCGAGCCTGGAATTCCAGCGAACGCAAAACCGGGCCCCGCCCTGCCTATCGGACCTTATCGTCGGCTTCGACCTCCTGCCCAGCCGGGCCCAGCCCAGCCCAGGCCCAGCCCCTCCCCGCTCCGGAACCTCAAAGTCCACACCTGCCTGGCACGTGGACCGGCCCTGTGTCCCAGACCCACCTCCTCTCTGCCTCTCCACTCTCCCGATACAAACCCTCCTTTCAGGCTCAGCTCAAGGTCCACCTCTTCTAGGAAGCCTCCTCTGGCCCTCAACCCATCCCAGCCTCCCCTGACCTCCCACAATACTTGCCTCAATTTTGTATTTCCATATTTAACGCTGTTTTGTCAATGCATTGCCCTCCCACATCCTGCATGATGAATTAAAATCAATGAAAGTCCCATAGTCCCTGGCTCTGGGTCCTCATCTGCTTCCTAGCTCTGAGAACTTGGGTGAGGAGGGAACCTCAACTGGGAAATAGAAGTGAGAACACCTGTCAGAGGGCCATGGTAAGAATTAATAAGATAGAATGAAATGTGGCCGGCACACATTAATGCCCAATAAATTGTCCTTATGGTGGTCATGGAGATTCTGTGTAACATTTCACATATAAATGATATTCTTATTCATTTTGCTAGATGTATTAAAGATATGGGGATACACACACACACACACACACAGTCGATCCTCATTATTGGCAGATTCTGCATTTACAAATTCACCCACTAGCTAATTTCTATTTGCAAAGTCAAAATCAATACTCACAGTGCATCGTCATTCACAGACATGCACAGGCACAGGGCGGAGTAAAATGTGTCTCCCAATATGCACGTTCTCAGCTGAAGTAAACAGGCGATGATGCTCTGTATTCTTGTTTCAGCTCTCATACCATAAATAAGTGTGCTTTTTATCAGTCTCTTTAGTGCCACATTTTTTACATTTTTGTGCTTTCTGGTGGTTTTGCTGTTTAAAATGGACTCCAAGCAGAGTGCCGAAGTGCTCACATATAGGACTGGTGTTCCTAAGTCAAGAGGGCTGAGATGTGTCTTACAGAGAAAATACATGTGTTAGGTGAGCTTCCTTTAGGTGTGCATTATAGTGCTATTATTGGTCACGGGTTCAGTGTTATTGAGTCAACGGTAGATATTAAACAAAGTATCTTTAAACAGAAACACATGCAAAATAAGGTTATCTGTTGATTGGTTGATGAAAATATTGTGGCCAGAAACTAGCAGGAACCTAACCCTACATTTCCCCTAGAGGCAATGGTCCGTTATTCACTAATTCAGTGTTGCAGTGATTCTATAGGACTTTTGGAATAATAAAAATTATATATATACATACATTCTCTTTTTATATGTACTGTATTTTGCCAGGTACAATGTGCACTTTTTTGTGCTAATTTTTGAGGGAAAAATAAGGATGTGCATTATACGTGGGTAGTACTAATTCTGTATCTATATAAATATTTTTAATTCCTTTATGTATGCTTATGTGTTAAAGTGTAACTCTAGAAAGCAATAACAATATTCATATGCAAAATAGTACCCTGGAATACTATAATTGGTTTGGTTTCTAAATATAAATAAATAAAAACATTGAATTAAAAAATTAAAATGAAAGATATTTTTCCTGAAAGTTTGGGCCAAAAACGTGGGTGCGTATTATACATGGAAGCGCATTAAACATGGCAAGATAAAGTATATACATATATATGTATGTAATAAAATTCAAAGATTAGAGATACATACTGAAATATTCTGAATGAAATTATATGACGTCTGGGATCACTTAAAAATACTCCAGCAGTGGGATAAAGGTGTGTGTATGGAGTACAAAAGAAACAAGATACCAAAGGCTGAAGATTGTGGAAGAGATGATTTATTAGATAATTCTCTCTATGTATGTTTGAAAAAGTCCACAACAAAAGGTTTAAAATACACATTGAGAGAAAATCTTGGGGGAAGAATATCTTATTCAGTAACCTATTCTGGACCTTCTGTGGGGACAGGGCTCCCGATGACACTACTGAGATTCCCATTATGGGGGAATCTGGAATCCCAAGCTCCTGAGTGTGGAGCACCGTGCTGAGCTTCAGGGGACTGTTCCCAGTTTCAGCAACCCTCTGACTGGCTTGGCTACCTCTGGCAACTCACAGTGGCTCTGAACCCTCTTTTCTTATCAGTTAAATAAGGAAGTTGAAGTGGACAACCTATGAGTTGCCTTTCATTTTAAAAGCCTCTAATTCTAAAACCAGTATTTCCTAAATTGGCCTATTCTGGTGCAATATTACAGCCTTCCCACAGCTCCTTCTTCCCTGCCCAAACCATCTTGATACCACTCTTCTCTGAATCTTGAAGTTCTTCTTTGCAACACTCCAACAGGAAGCTATCCTGATTTTGGTCTCTTTAAAGTCTGAACTCCTTAGCTGAGCAGTTAAGGTCCATGGTGTCTTGAGCTCTTTCTACCAAGAGCTCACAGTCCAGTCAAGGAGGACCAGGAAACAGGAAGCACAGAGGAGAGTCACCAAGCCAGCCTGGGGAGGCAAGAGGAAGTCTCCCGGAGGAAGAGATATCTGAAATGAGACCCAAAGGGGGACCAGGAATCACTGCTGCGAAGTTGGGAAGGATGTTCTGGGCAGAGGCAACAGGGCATTCCATGGCCTGGAGATGAGAAAGTCAGGAACGGTCCAGATTTCAAAGATAGTCACCCTGAAGGCCCCGCGCAGTTGGTTGAGCATACTCCCGCAAAGCAAATAGGTCCCGGTTTGATTTCCCCATCAGGGTACCTGCCTGAGTTGCTTCCAGGCCCCGGTTGGGGTCTGTGTGAGGGGCAACCAATTGATGTTTCTTTCCTCTCTTTCTCCCTGCCCCCCCCCCCAAGTAAATACATAATCGGTTCTTTAAAAAAAAGTCACACTTAGCCCCACCCTGTCACCCACTTTACCCAATTGCCCAGCATATGTAGTGTGTGCGCTGGGGACCCTAGGCTTCATATTTGAGAATGTATATATTGGACTCCGTACCAGGCCTCCTTAAAAAAAACAAACAGGTCAGGAGAAATTTTTACACTTCCCACTACAGTTTTGTTTTGCTTATCTCATATAATCCCGACGACCCATTTTTCAGATGAGAGAACTGAAGCTCAGAATGGTTTAGTCACTCATGACAGTGAGGAAGTGAGGATTCAAATGCTGGTCTGACTTCCGATCTGTCGTCCTTTACGACAGGGTTGCCACAGGGCAGCCAGTGCACAGTGGCTTTTAGTCAGCTGTCTGCGAGAGGGTGCTTCCTTTAGCCCGAATGCTGCAGCTTATACATACGCGTTGGGTAAGCTGAGTTCAGCGTCAAGGCCGGGGTCGTGTAACATAGTCGGATAGCCTCAAACATCCCATCTATACAGGGGCGAGGACTCCAAGTCTTTAGACCTCGACTCCAGCTACCTCCTAGCCATGTGACATTGAACAAGTAACTTCGGATCTCATCTATAACGTGGGTCATGCGAGACTGTCGTAAGAATAAAATAAGAATAGCAGCCGTGAGGCAGGCTGTCTGCATAACGTGCTGCCTCTGCTTCCCACTTCAAACGGGACGAGCTGCACGCTCTAAAGAAGCCCCTCCCCTTTTCAGGCCGTGCGCAGGCGTGCTCCGCGAACACCCGGCGGGCGTGCCCATGGGCTCTGCGGCTGCGCGTTCGTCTGGCTTTGCGGCGGCAGTACTTGACGGCAGCGGTGTCCGCCCCCCGGCCGGCGTTGTCGGGGTAACGGCGAGCGCGTGGGGTCGATGAAGGTAAGGTAGCAGGGCCTGGGGCGCGCCTCGTGCCGGGGCACTGAGCGCGGTGGCTCCAGCAGACTGGGCAAGGGCGAGGTTTCACCTCAGGAGACACAGCCTCTCCGAAAGCCCTCCACAGCGAGAGTGAAAAGGGCCGAGAGACTTTCCCCGGGTTCCAGTGCCGGACCGGATAGGGCCGGGAGGAGGAGCTAGGCTTCCTGGTTCCGCCGGAATTAACTCCTCGCCTCCTTCTCCGTGCACCTGTGGCCCTTCGTACTTCTCTTCCCCCGGTCTTTCTGGGAGCTTTGACGCCACGTACCAAGGCCGTGGATGACAGGCTGCACAGGATCCCTCCCTGCCCGAGAGGAGCCTCAGCCCCTAGTTGGGTTGCTGGGGGGTGGCGGGCACTCAAGGAAACCAGCAAAGGGATAAATTAAAACAGAGTTAGGAATTTGTTGGTCCCGGAACACTTTTTGAGTTGTTTGCCATCATTCATAGCAGTTATAACTACCGTCTGGCTAGCACTTCCCCATGGTAGGCCCGGTACTGTGCGTCTTCGCACAATTACCCATTTAACCCTCACAACAGCCTTCAAAGGTTTATTGTTTGTTTATACTTCGTAGTCTTAGGTTCTAACTTGACAGCTCCCCAGGGACAGGATTGCCTTGTCCCTTTTATCCCTGTCTCCACTGCCCAGGAGTAAGCAGTTGGAATTTCAAACTTCTTTTTCAACTGGGAGGTGAACTTTGCTGTGGGGGGAGTTTTAACCAGGCTTGTTCAGGCAAGGTGGACCCAGGGAATTGGAAAATTAAATGTAGCTACTTCCCTGCTCACTTTTGGTTTTGCTTTGTTTTGTTTGGAATAAACATTCTGAGCACCTAAAAGATGTTAGCTTATCTGCTCAAGGGAAAAATAAAGAACAAGCCCTGCTTTTAATAGAAAAGTAAATATATTTAACACTGTGGTTATCTGGAATCAGGAATGCCCAGGTTTGGGAAGGGAAAGTAACAACCTCTTACAGGTACATAGCATTCGGCCCCTCTGAGTCCCTTTCCTCATCTGTACAATGGGGATAGTAATAGAATTTACCTCAGGGAGCTGCTGGGATTAAGTGTGTTTGAATAGGCATCCTGTAACCAGTGGTTGGCACCCTTGGGTACATGTTGAAATTCTGGATCCCACCCCAGAATTTCTGATAGATTGCAGGTAAGGCCTGGGCATCAGGAGTTTTAATTTTCACCGGTGATTCTAAGGGTAGCCAGGCTTGAGAGCCACTGTTATATGCCACCCCAAATTACTTTTCTTACTCTCTTTTCATTTGTCATAATCTGCACTGGTTCCAAGTCTAAAACAGCCTTCACATCTCCGACTCCCTGACAACTGATCCAGTCCTTCCTATACATCTGTGTGTGCTTCGGACGTGGGTCCTCTTTTAGGCCAGTCTTAACCATGCCTGTCTCCCTGCATCACTAACTTCGTGTCTTCTCTAACAGTGGGGCTTTGGGCAAATGACTTGGTCCGAGTCTGAGTTTTTTGGTCCTTGAAATCAGGTCAGTAGTACCCACCTGTGTAGCCTCCAGCACAGTCAGTGCTAGCATGTACCTACCAATCACGGTTGGTTCTTCTCAATTTACTCGCATCCCACGTCTTCCATCATGACATTCTCTTATCGTGGCACTAAAGAAGCATTTCCTAAATGTGTATTGCAGATTTGGAGAGTTGCAAATTCAGTCCTTTCTCCTCTTCTTTGCCTTCCAAGTTCAGCACAAGGCAACTCTTCCACAAAACTAGAGATCATCAGGTTTGTCCTGTTGAGTGTAACAGCTTTATTGAGAAATCATTCACATACAGTAAAATCCACCTTTGTACAATGTATCAGTGACTTTAGTATATTCGGAGTTATACAACCATCACCATCACTGAAATCTGACTTTAAACATTCTCGTTATCCTCAGAATAAACCCCGTTACCCAGTAGCAGTCCCTCCAACATTTCTCTCCTCCCCCAGCACCTGCAATTGCTAATCTGCTCTGTCTCTGTGGATTTGCTTATTCTGGACATTTCATATTGTCTTACACATACAGTAAGTGGTCTTTTGTGACTGGCTTCTTTTAGCATGATGCTGTCATGGTTCATCATGCACGTTGTAGAGTGTATCTGTCCTTCATTCTTTTATATTTGCTAATAATATTCCACTATGTGGATATCCCACATTTGGTGGACCCATTCATCTGTTGATGGACATTTGGGTGGTTTCCACCTTTTGGCTTTTGTGAATAATACTAGTGTAAACATTCACATACAGACTTTCTCGTGAACATGTTTTGCTCTTTTTGTGTCTATACCAAGGAGTGGAATTGCTGGATCATATGGTTATTCTGTAGTTAACATTACAGTAACTTCCAGAGTATTTTCCAGTCCTGTTCAATTCGAAGATGAAGAAGCTGGGCTCAGAGAGCTTAAATGGGTTGTGAAGGTCACACAATGATAATGACATCTCTTGTCTATGTGGAAGGCCTACCATGAGCCAAATTCCTGATGTGCATGCTGTCACATGGGCAGAGATGACACTAGGTCATGGATATTGAGGCTTCGTGAAAAACTGGGGGTTTGGGTTTTGTTTTGTTTTTGTGGCATGAAACGTATCGCACATGCTTGAGTCAGAGTACAGAGTTCTTACTGTCAGCGCCGTGGGCCAGTGTTGCTGCTTTCAGAGCACATTAGCAATCTGAAAGGGAAAAGCCTAAACAAACCAGGCAAATTAAAGCATAACTTGTCAGTTTTGCTTGTTTGAGAGAATTTAATTGGAAGTTCTTGAAGTTAGCCATTCAGTATTTTCTTTTAAAAAACAATTCCAGCCCTGGCTGGTGCAGCTCAGTGGATTTTCACATTTTTGTGCTCTCTGGTGGTTTTGCTGTTTAAAAAGGACCCTAAGCTGAGTGCTGAAGTGCTGGCTGGTGTTCCTAAGTCAAGAGGGCTGAGATGTGTCTTACAGAGAAAACACATGTGTTAGGTGAGCTTCCTTTAGGCGTGCCAGAGCATCGTCGGTTCAGTCCCAGGCAGGGCACATGCCTGGGTTGCGGCCAGGTCCCCAGTTGGGGGGGTGGGGGAGGTAACCATACATCAATGTTTCTCTCCCTCTCCTCCCTCCCTTCCTCTCTTTCTAAAAAAATTAATTAAATCTTTTTAAAATTTTAAAAAATAAAAAATTCCTATGTAGTATATACAAGTCAAACACTAACCAGAAGTTAAGCTATAAAAGTGAAAATCTCATAAAAATCTGAATCGTTCCTGGAAATCCCTAGAAGTTCCTCACTGGAGAAAAAAATGTCCTGCCTCAAAAAAAGCCAACACAGTATTGTTTAAGCTGTAGGAAAAAATGCTGTTTCTACAACTGAATAGTAAATGCAGTGGTTGGCTTGGGGTGAGGGATAGGTCAGCAAGTGAAAACCTAGTTAAAGTGCTGTTGGAAGAAAACCTCTTAACTGACCATTAGCCTGCAGCACGTCCTCCCGTCCCGAATGCTGCTCGGTGCGTGTCATGTGTACAGTCGTGCTCAGTGTGTGGCTGCATGAGGGATCTTTCTTAGAAAGTCTAGCAGTTTGCTGCTTGGAATACTTTGGCAATTCTACAGAGGTCCAATGTGCTGATTCTTACTTTTCATAGTTATCTTTGTCACTGATTTATCAATTTCTCTAACTCGTCTTTGTCTGTTCTTGCTTTTTGTTTTTTGTTTGTTTGTTTTGTCCTCATTTAATTCCGCGACCTCCTTGAGAGAGTTGCTAAAGACATCACACATTGGACAAAGCTTTTAATTTTTTTTTAGTGGTCATGAGCCCTTAAAACCACTCACCTTCCTTCCTCAGCTTTGGCCACCTTGGTTGGTTGTGACAGGTTTGGTTACATCCATTGCCCATTGGGATGCTGGTACTGAATGCAGGAGGCACCTAAATAATCAGTCCTACTTCCTTCTTTCTGAGAGTTTGGAGCCACATAGTTTAAATGTGTGTGATACAGCTCCACTGTTTTTTCAAGCACCAGATACGTTCACAGCTTAAATCGAATCCAGACCCGGGACTAAGGGAGCAGCAGATTCAAGTCTCCCTTCTCTAGGGCGTCTGCTTGTCGCTTAGAGTGGCTGGCCCAATTTCTTGCACTGTTTACATTTTTTTCCCCTTGCGTATGGTTGAGTGTTCCTAAGTTAAATGCATCTGCCACAGCTCTATGTCTTTATCGCACAATACACTCAACTTTACTTCCTTCCTTGAGCCATTATTGAATTGCAGCCTGTGCATTAGGTGCTTGTTTTGTCTCCTCGGGCTGAGAATAAGGCCTGGAAGGGAGAGGTACTGACTTCAGCTTCCTTTACTCCCTCCTACTGCTGGGTGCACAGTAAGTAATTCCACAATTCTCCGTAACCCTTTAGCTTCTAGCCTTGAGAAAAGAGTGAGCCTTCAGACAGAAGGGGATGGGTGCTACCTGTGCTTGCAGCAGAACCCAGAGGAAAGAGCTTTGGCATTCAACAGGCCTGGGATGGTCTAGTGTCCCCCTCTCTGGAGTCTTTTATATAATCTTTCAAACCTGAATCTGTTTCCTTTCTGTATTCGGATGTTAGTAGTGCTCACCCCATAATAATACTTACAGTGAAGACATGCATCGTGCTCAGTATGAACCACATACTCTTCTAAGCACTCTATGGGTCTTAATTATAAGATAGAGTTTATTTTATCCGTATTTTGCAGATGAGGAAACCACAGCACAGGAAGATTAAATAACCTTTACCTGCAATCACACAGCTAGGAAGTAGTGAGGCCGGTTCCTGTCCTGGCCCTCTGGCTCCAGAGCTCCTTCTCTTAGCCACTTGCGTTTGGAGTGCATAATAGACCCTTAACTGGAAACTGCTGTCACCATTGTTATCCATCAACTTACCTTAAAAGTTGGAAGATGATTGACATCCCCAGCACCTCTGATGTTAGGAGCCCCTGGTAGGTCCACAGTAAAAGTCTGTTGGCTGAGTGAAAGAATGGGGAGTAATCCTGATAGGCAGAAATCCTCTTGTGCTTGCTATCAGGAGACTTTTGCAAAGCATTGTGACTTGGGGCATGTCACTAGGCCTCAGTCTTGTCAGCTGTAGTGAGAAATAATGCCACTCCGTGGGCACTGTTGTGGGAACTGATTGAGATGTTCTAGGTGAATGAGATCCGCACTTCTTTTACAAAAAATTCTCATGGCTGTGTCTTTTAGTTCACTGCTTTATAAACATTTTATTTTTACCACAGACCACAAAGTTTTCTGAGCCTAGGTATAATGTACTCGCCTTTTTGATCAGTGTCGTCATTGATTGACTGCTCCTTTCTCTTCATTATACTCTTTAAAGAATAGTCGCACTTGAAAAATGGCGGAGGCAGTTTTCCATGCCCCAAGGAGGAAAGGAAGAGTGTATGAGAATTATGAGTCTCCGTTTCCGATCCCTTTTGGTCAGAGCTGTGGGCCTAAGAAAGACTTCAGAATGTTCCGCGCCGAAATGATCAACAACAATGTCGTTGTGAAGAACGCGGAAGACATCGAGCAGCTGTATGGGAAAGTAAGTACGCGAGCCCCTGGCTGGGCTGCTTCCCGACGGCCCGGAGCCGGCCGTCTTCTCCCCATCCACTCCCCAAATAAACTGTGATGACTCCTGTTCCTCCCTTGCTGCTGGTCTCGTGTCGGAACTCTGCCGTTCGACTCAGCTGCCCTGAGACCTTGTGTCATGAGGATAACTCCCTCACCTGGACCCACCTTTCAGCAGGGAAGTAGGGTCGATAACAGTGAACTTTCTTGTCTTTCACTTATAAAAGTAATGCGTGTTTATTGTAAAAAAAAATCAAGCAACTTACAATAATTAAAAAAGGGGTTAAAAAGTTAAAATTCCCCACTGAACTCCCATTTCATCCCCAGAAGTAACCACAGAGTGGCATATTGTTCTGACTCATGGACAAATCAGATGCGGCTTCAGCAGGTACTCTGGCTCCTTATCTGCTTTCTTCCTAGTTGGGAACCTCTTCTCAGATGAGGGCAAATTCTCATTTTTGCTGTTTTACATTGATAATAGGTTTGAATTGAGATTGGTAGCTTGTTGTCCTTCCCCTGGCCCCGTCCCTTAATCAATTCATCCCTGGGGCACTTTTTAATAAACAGCTTTATTGAGGTATAATTTACAGCCATAAAATTCACCCATTGTAAGTGTCCAATTCAGTGATTGTAGTAAACGCATAGAGCTGTGCACCCACCGCCACAGCCCCGTCTCAGAGCCCTCCCATCAGCACAGAAAGTTCCCTTGTGCCCATCGCACTTCATCCCGGCTCCTACCCCCAGCCTGAGGCACCATCGGTCCACTCCCAGTCTCCCAAATGTGTCCTCTCTAGACGTTTCTATAAAATATGTAAGTTGTAACCACCTTCCCAAAGCGGGATACAGTGGGTGGCATTGACCCTGGTGAGATGGGGGTCTAGGCCAAGGACAGTTGCTCCACCTTTGCAATATGTAACATTAAGCAGGAGGCTTTATAAAGTTTATATGCCCTGACCAGTGTGGCTCAGTTGGTTGGAGCATCGTCCCCCAAAGCAGAGTCACCGGTTCAGTTCCTGGTCAGGGCACATGCCTGGGCTGTGGGCTCATACCCGGTTGGGGAACGTACAAGAGGAAGCCGATCGATGTTTCTCTCTCACATCAATGTTTCTCACTCTCCCTTTCCTCTTCCCTTACCCGTTCTCTAAAAATAAATAAAATATTTTTTAAAAAATGTAAAAAGTTGCAGTGCACATTATTCTAATTGTTAAACCTTGGTGAGGGTAAAAGGTATTCATTTTATTATTCTCTCAATTTTCTGTGGCCTTAAGAAATGGGAGGGAAAAAATCTATGTTGTTTTTGGAATCATCAGGAAGGAAAGGAATACTTCAGTCCTGCGTACAGGAGAATCCAAGAAGCTTTTTATGCCAGGTAGCCTTGACTCCTGCTCTTAGACACGCTGCTCCTGAAGAAGAATCCCTGCCTCTGCCTCCGCCTGCCGTTGCCTTTGGCGTACCAGACCTGGACTTACTCATGAGTTACGAGACAAAGGAGGCGTACTAAAAACTCGCTAGCTGAGACCTTCATTAGTAATGGCTAGATAATCAGAGGGAAGATGTAATAAATCCCTTTTAACACAAATAGCTATTCTCCTTCAGCTAAAAAGCTGATAACTAAAGGTGCACTAATTTTGTTTTCTTTCTTCACGGAAGGGTTATTTTGGAAAAGGAATCCTGTCTAGAAGCCGTCCAAACTTCACAATTTCAGATCCTAAGCTGGTTGCTAAATACAAAGGTAAATTTGTACATCATTCAGTTCTTTTGGCAGATTATTATTTTCTTTCATTTTTGATCTTCCACCTCAGATTATGTAGTAAGATTCTAGAGGAGAAGATGCACACTGACAATTTTACTGCTAAAAATAGTAACTAGGATCATTCGACTAAAGGTGAAAGGGTTCTTATAATTGGTGAAAAACGTGTTTTATCTAATTTCTAGAATTATCAAAATTGTTATTCAGTCTTTTCTGTTGTTAAGCATTGCCTAAAAGAGTACTGTGCATGTGGAAGGCACTGATAATAGGCACCTACGCGCCTGCATGCAAAATGAATTTTATTTCTAGAATTAGAATCTGCAACAGTAAGTGACATTGATGTGTTTGTTAAGACATAGTAATGTGTGTAGTTCTCAATTGCTGGTCCTCTTTTCTTTAATTTATAAATCTTTTAACCTAGTGTATTTCTCTAGGGAAGTCTCATGGTAATTACATAACCAGCATCAGCAGGTTTAAACATAATTAGAAAGGATTTTAAAAACATTTTATTGTAAAGAAATACAAATTAAAACTGCACTGAGATATCATTTCAGCACTCAGGTTGGCAAAAATCCAAAAGTTCGACCATTGGCGAGGCCCTGAGAGACGCTCCCATGCATTTCTGGTGGGAGTGCGGGTAGCATAGCCGCTACAGAGGGGAACTCAGCAACGTCCAGCAAAATTATGTGCACATTCACTGCCCCCATCCCTCCCCATTCTCCTCTCCCCCTAAATCCTGGTAGCCTTAACATGCTTTCAGTGTCTGTGAATTTGCCCATTCTAAATGTTTCATGTTGCTGGAAACACCCATTATAAAGACTTGTGTGTGTTTCACTTTGGTGTTTTGAACGGTTCATTCATATCAGAACTTCAGCCCGAGTGATACCCCATTGTATGGCTATTCCATGTTTTGTTTTTCCATTCATCTAAAGGTGGACATACGGGTTGGCTCCACTTTGGGGCTGTTATGAATAATGCTGCTGTGAACATTCACATACAAGTTTTTGTGTGGACATATGTGGACATTTCTCTTGGACAAAAAATACACACACACACACCCCAGGAGTAGACTCACTGGGTCATATGATAATTCTATTTTAATTTTTTGAGGAACTACCAAACTGTTTTTCACAATACTTGTACATTTTACATTCCCATCAGCAATGCACAAGGCTTCCAGTTTCTCCACATCCTCACCAACACTTGTTATTATCTGTTTTTGTTTTTGATAGTAGCCATTCAATGAATGTGAAACAGTGAAAGTTTTTCATTTTAATGAAGTCCAAATTATCTATTTTTTCTTTTGTTACTTCTTCTTTTGGTATCATATTTAGGAAACAGTTGCCAATTCCAAGTTCACACAGATTTTCCCATCTGTTTTCTTCTAAGAGTTTTATAGTTTCAGCTTATACATTTAGGTCTTTGATCAATTTTGAGTTAATTTTTGTATGTGATATAAAGTAAGGGGCCAGCTTCATTGTTTTGCCTGTGTATAACCAGTTGACCCAGAATATGCATTTGCTTTTATCCCAGTAATTCCACTTCTAGAAATTTATCTTAAAATTGAATGCCAGCCTGTGAACCAAAGAGTCCACGATTTGATTCCCAGTCAGGGCACACACCTGGGTTGTGGGCCAGGCTCCAGTTGAGGGCACATGAGAAGCAACTACACATTAATGTTTCTCTCTCTCTCTTTCTCCTTCCCTTCCCTTCTCCTCTTTCTAAAAATAAATAAATAAAATCTTTAAAAAAACAACAACAACAAAAGAAATTCATCTTAAAGATATAGCAGCAAAAATACGGAAAGAAATAGCATAAGGCTATTCATTGCAACGCTATTTCTAATATTAAAAGACTATAAGGAGGGGACCAGTGGAATAAACTGTAGTGCATTCATATAATGCAGTACTGTGCCCTGGGCATGAGGGATACCGGGATATATTTTTAAGTGAAGATAGCAAGGTAAAGGAAAGTCTTTGTAGTGAGCTATGGTTTATCCAAATGGGGGAATATAAATATATTTTTGAAATATAAGGAAGGATAAATCATAATTTTTAATATCTGGGGGGGAGGATGGAAAGAGAGGTGAGACTTTATAGATTTGACTTTGGAACTTTGTAATGTATTGCACGGTTACAAAACAAAGTCAACTTTAAAAGTAGAGCCACAAGGGGGAAAGTATTTTGAATAACTTCAAAACTTGATAATTTGACTGCTCGATTCTAACAGGAGAGACTTTGTGTCAGTTATCTCTTGCCACAATGGTATTTAACAAACCACCCCAAATTTCAGTGGCTTTCAGTAGCAACCAGATTGCTTACAAGGCCACAGGTTTGCTGGGTAGGTCTGCTGATCTTGACTGGATGTGCTCATTGGTCCGGCTAGTCATGGGTCAGCTGTCTAATGGGTCCCGTCCAATAATGGATTTAGCCAGACTCACTGGTATCTGCTGGTCCAGGATGGCCTCAACTGGGAAGAAGGACAAGGGGTACCATATGTGTCATCCTCCGGCAGGCTAGCCCAGGCATGTTCTCATGGCCATGGCGGAGGGTCAAGAGCAAGCCCCAGGGCGCCCGTGCTCTGCAGGCCTCTGCTTGCATCATGTTTGCTAATGTTTCACTGGCCCAGAGTCGGCAGGTTTGGCAGGTGGGGGGCCTGAAGAATCAGGGCAATTGGCCTGCCATGTACTCTAAAGAAAGAAAGGGCTACAAAATCATCTTTATGTTGCTTTCAGCAATTTTTTATGGGTGGTAGTGTTGTTACTGTTATGCTGAGACCGTTATATTAATATTACATGATTATGCAAATGAGGGATGATGGCGGTGTGGTTGACAGCAGCTAGGATTTTTTACGTGAAACAGCTTGTACACCAGGAAGCAAGGAAGCTATCAGAAACTACTAGACTTGTTTCAAAGGGGGCCATGGAAACATTTGAGCATCAGTAAGAATAATATTACAATCTATTTTAAAATTCATTCCTAATAATACCCCCCAAGTGCTTGAATCCTTTAGTTCATGCCAGAAAGAATTCATTGTTCACCTGTGGAGGATTTATCATTTTGAAAACTGGAATATATAAACTGGTTCTTGGGGAAACCATATAGTCAGCGGTTTCTCTTTATTGAAGAATCCCACTAATAAATGAAGAAATAATAGGATTAGAATATCACCATTTAATCTAGGCATTGATCAGCAAGGGTGCTGACGACATAAGACCCAACAGGTCATTTTGTGTCTTCTGATAAAAACACGTGCATTCCCTGTGAAGTGGGCTTCCCCCCAAATCGAACTGGATCTGATCAAGCCTCTAGTCCCACCAGTTCCCAGGAGACGCAAGGAGGAGAGGAATGTGTTAATAAGCCTGTGCTGCTCCAAGGACTGAAATGCAGCAAGATAAGACCTTTCCCCCAGAATAGAAATAGATTCCATTCCATTTAGCTACTGCTTTTTAACTAATCACTTGCAGCTTCCTTCTCTATGAAAATCTGGCCGTGAAAGCAAGGGGAGCCGAGCTGAGCAGTGTGCTGAGACCGTTCCCTCATCTCTTCCTGAACCATCGTGCCTGTGACCACCTTCGAGTAGCGCAGTGTAACAGCACAAGGGGCGTGTAACCATCTGAGGCCAGCCTGGGGGGAGTCCTATAGGACAGGGGATCCATTTCTGCAACAAAAGAATTTGCAAAAAAATCATAGCAGGGAAACCTGTATGTTAGAGTCAACAATTGCAGTGTAGGTCCTTATTTGGATATTGAGTCAGACTTTCCAAAACAAAAAAAGTTGTGAGACAATGCATAGATTTTGGATGACGCAAGGAATTAATATTAATTTTTAAAAGTGTAATAATGGTATGGTTATGTTTTTTTTTAAAAAGAGTCCTTAGAGAAATACATACTAAGCTATTTCACGGTAAAATGATAAGATATGAGAGATCTCTTTCAAAATAAACTGGGGGTCAGGGGAATAGACAGAAAAACAGATGAAGCAAGATTGGCCGTGAGTTAATTGTTAAAGTTGAGTGATGGAAACACAGGCATTTATTATACTACTCTCTTTACTCTTTCCTTTTTAAAGTGTTTTCATAGCAACCTTTTTAAAAAGAGAGGGGGGGCAAAAAGTAGAGCAAATAACATAATAGCCATGCCTCTCACCCATCGCCCAGCTTTGGCAGTTACTAATATTTGACATAAAAAAAAAAATCAAAGGTTTTCAAATAGTGTAATCTCAATAATTACGAATCTCTTTCTGATCTACATAGTAGCTAAGTTTTAAATAGTGATAGAAATTTGAAGGAAATGAATTTATGACAAAGAAACAAATCAAGGTTGTGGGCTGCCCTAAAGAAGTAAATCGCAAATGTCCACTCTAGGGAGTTCTTCAAAAACTAGCTCCAGCCTCCCCTCAGCCTCCCCTCAGGCACTCACTTGCTGGCCCTGTAGCCACCTGGGGCTGCTGGCCATCCCATGAACCCACAGCTCAGGCTCTGTGCAGTGCTTTCCTCTGCCGACGTCCCCAGTGCCCCTGACAAACTCCTGTTCTTCAGAGCCCAGCTCAGTTACTCCTTCTCTGTGGTTTTTCCTGACTCTCCAGGCACAGTTAACCAGTTCCGTTCTAATCCTTTACTTGGTCACATACCAGCTTGGGTTAGAATCCTTCATTTCTGCTCTACCTCCTTACCTAGACTGTGAGTGTCTCAGGAAAGGGTATTTGCTTTACTACTTCTGTATCTCTAGTGCTTGGCACATAAAAGGCTGCCAGTAAAACTTGCTAAATTTCCATTTATTGTTAAATTACCGGAGGAGAGAGACCATGGCACTTAGAAAACTGACAAATTCCTAACATGGTATGAGTCTGTGAAATCTGTTTTATGGGATTTTCAAGCTGAACATCCTCTATTTTAAGCCTTTAATCCACTGAGGGAAGGCTGAATTTGGGAAAGGAGAAATGACTTGCCCAAAGTCTTTTTTGTGTGTACTATAATACATATTTATTTATTTTTCAATTACACTTGACATTCAGTATTATTAGTTTCAGGTGTGCAGCATACGGTTAGACACTCGTGTAACTTAGGAAGTGATCCCCCGATAAGCCTAGTACCCCTCTGGCTCCACGCAGTTATCACAGTATTACTGCCTCTATTCCCTCTGCTGTACTTTACGTCCCCGTGAGTATTTTGTGACTGCAAATTTGTACTTCTTAATCCCTTCACCTTTTTCACCCAGCCACTCAAAACCCCTCCCACCCAGCAACCAGCAACTTATTCTATGTATTTGTGAGTTTGTTTCTGTTTTGTTTGTTCATTTATTTTGTTTTTTAGATTACACATATGAGTTAAATCATATGATCTTTGTCTTTCTCTGGCTGACTTGTTTCACTTAGCATAATACCCTTTAGGTCCATCCATGTTGTCTAAAACCTACACCATTAGGTGACCCAATAAGCATTCTAGGTGGAAAGACTTCCAGCCAGATGCCCAGAGCTAGAAGTAGGTCCCAGGACTCCCAAATCCATACCCAACACCACCATGAAACTTCCTTTAACAACCTTTTCTTATAGGCACAACCTTCACTGAAGATGCTTTATGGAGCACAGGGCAATAGGGGTAAAGTGTGGTAACTTAAGGCCTAAGGTTCTGATCTGTAAGTCGAGAGCATGAGCATTCAGAGGTGACAGAAGGGAATCTTCTTGCATGCCATTGCCGCATAGCTAGAGTGTGGGGTTCAGAAGGGTTCCGAGGTCACACCTGAGCCCAGCGAGAGCACTGTGCTTGATCAGCTGCACCTGCCAGGGGTGGGTACAGGGAGTGACGGCGTGTAAAACACGTGTTTGCTGGTGCTGGTTGGACAGTCAGCTTTCTAGGGGTATGATTTAGTGAATTTTGAAATTCTCTTAGTGTTCTCTAGGTTTTTAGTGTTCTTTCTCCTTAAGGAAATTTTGTCTGAATTAATAGAACTTCTTTGTTGTTACAGATATGAAGACAAATATGCCTATAATCACGTCAAAGAAGTAAGTCCTGGTAAACTTTGACCTTGGTCAAAATTGTGGTTTAAATCAGGTCTATTTTTATTTATTTGTATTGATTGATTTTAGAGAGAGAAATGGGAGAGACAGACAGACACACATAGATTTGTTGTTCCACTTTTTTATGCATTCATTGGTTGATTCTTGTATGTACCCTGACCCAGGATCAAACCTGCACCCTTGGCTTATTGGGATGATACTCTGACTTACTGAGCACCTAGCCAGGACAATTCAGGTCTTATTTTTAGAACCTTTTCTGATGTGGTAGCCCCTTGCCTTTTTTTAAAAAAAGATGTGTCCTCGAAAATTGTCTAAATTTAACATGAATCAAATCATATTTGAAATGTACTAACTTAATTTTTTAAAACAATCCTAAACCAAATCTTTTGCAAGTTGAATTCCTTCCAAAATATGAACAAACAACTACCCTGTCATGTATATATCTTTAAGTGCTAAGTTGCTTCGATTTAGATTAAGCCCTGGCCTCCTGTGCTGGGGGCATGCATGGCCCTGACCTCTTTTCTTGCTCTGCACTTGCAGGGTTAGAGCAAGAAGCTTTCCCGGAGGCTCTTCCTCATGCGCTCATGTAGAGCGACTCCTTCCTCCAGGCCCTTGTTCACACTGTTTCCTGGAACCCTTCTCCCTAACCCAGCGAACACACACACTGCTTGGCTGTTTCTGCACGTTCCACACGTAGCTTACTGTCGCTCTCCGAGTTTCTCTCCTCACTACTACCCTTCCCTCTGCTGAGTTGGGAGTCATTCCTCCAGCTCCCAAGGAGTCTGCTTTGGTGCCCCTCACTGTACTGTTCATTATATACCTAGATTTAGGATGTCAGTTCTTGGAGAGCAGGGATCATGTCTGGCTCGTCTTGGCAGCCTCAGCATTTAGTGGTTCCTTCATAGGATCTTGTTGGCTGATGATCACCTGTCTAAATCCTCTCATCCCTGAGGTGAAGCTTGAGTCAAAACTCTTCAGGAACCATTTTATTTTATTTTATTTTATTCTACTCTTTTATTTTATTTATTATTTTTTTAAAAATTTAATTCTCATCTGAGGATATTTTATTATTCATTTTTTTAGAGACGGAGGTACATCAATGTGAGAGAGAAATATTGATCGGGTGCCTCTCATATGCACCCACCCGGGGTTGGAACTGGTAACCTAGGTATGTGCCCTGACTAGAATCGAACCTGCAACCTTTTTGATGTATGGATGACGCTCCAACCAACTCAGCTACCCAACCGGGACTCATCCAGGAAGGCTTTTAAAGCCACTCAAGCCCACAGTGTTTTTTCATCTTGCTTCTGCATACATCGGCAGAATCTGAGAGCTCCTTTTTGTTTACATGCCCAGTAACCCCACAGCCAAAGGAGGGTCCAGGAGGCAGTGGCACCGGGGAAATCTCATTGGCTGCTTTGGCTGAAACCACAGGCTGGGCACAGGGGTAGGGTTCCAGTCTATGAGAGGGGCCTGCTAAGAGCCTGGCTGAACCCCCATCCCAGGAGGGCTGCAGTAGAGGCAGGTTGCTGCAGCCAACACAAAGACTCCAAAACAGATCAGAAGCCCGCCCCTCACAACTGCATCCTGATCAGGCTGGTAGTAAAGGTGACCTGACATTAAGCCAGCTTGACCATGTAAGGTTCTGGATGGGGTTGATGGTCGCCTCCCTGAATGTTATTCCTTTATAAGCTCTACATTGTAATATTCCAAGAATTTTATTGATCCTTGTATTAGTTTCCTAGGGCTGCTGTAAGCAAAGTACCACAAACTTAGATGGCTTAGAGGAACAAATTTATTCTCACAGTTCTGGAGGCCAGAAATCCAAAATCAAGGTACAATAGGGCTATGCTCCCTCAGGAGGCTCTAGGGGAGGATCCTTCCATGTCTCATCTTAGCTCCTGGTAGTAAGTAGCCAACATCACCATCATCATCACTGTAGCCAGTGAGTAGTGATTGTTCCAGCAGTGCCAGTTACCAGTCTATATACCTGTTATCATCTCAGTTCATCTCAAGAAACGTTTCAGGTAGGTTTCAGGTAGGTGTAGTCATTTCCATGGAATGCGAATCTGTGATTATCTTGCCCAAGATTACATGGGCTTAAACCAGGAAGTCCAGCTCCAGAGCCTGACGGGAGTTGACACAGAATGAGAATGACATATTTTACGTGCTGTCACTTCTCGAGTGTGTTCCTTGTGCTAGGTACCATGCTAATAACAGGTTTATGGATTGTCTTCTTAAGTTCTTCCATCACCCCATGAGATAGGCCCTGTCTTTGGACAGGTGAGGAAACAGGAGCAGAGGAGGTGAAGTAACTTCATTAAGACCAATACTTGGACCTAAACAGACTGACTCAAAACCCTTTTGCACCCTGGCGAGGTGGTTCAGTTAATTGGAGTGTCATCCATACACCAAATGGTGGTGGGTTCAATCCCCTGTCAAGGAATGGATGGGAGGCAATGAATCAATGTTCCTCTGTCTCTCTTTCTCTCCCCCTTCCTTTTTCTCTGAAATCAATGAACATACCCTCAGGTAAGGATTAAAAAAAAACATTTTGCTATGAACTCCCAGTGATAAATGGGCATTAATCAATAAGATGGTGGAGAAGGGCATGCTATAGAAGTGGAAGAGGTGCACGCAAGGCACAGAAACATGAGCAGCTGAGGCATGTTCAGGTGGCACCGTTCTGTGTTCCCGCTGCTTTTCATCAGTTTCATCACTGTTTCTGATCAGAGCCGCTGCCGCCTTTTCCTTCTGCCTCTCTCCCACTTATTTTTTGCGACTTTCACTTTTCTCTCCCTGAAGGTTCTCCAGCAGTGTTTGGGGTTAACCGCAGTAGGATTTGGCTTTTGAAAGCACTGCCAGCCAATTAGAGGATTCCTGTTCTATGACCCATATGCCATATGTCTTAGTCACTCGTGCATCTGGCTGTTTTCATCACCAGTCTTACTCAGAGGCTTTCTTCTGCATACTTTGGCAACCACCGTCTCATTTGCACTTTCATAAACGAACATCTGAGGTCATCGTAGAGACAGAAACGCAGGCATGATTCTGGCGTTTGGCAGAAAAACAGAAAGAGACTAGAGGTGCTAAGTGGCTGAACTGAGAATCACGGGAGAGCCAACTCCAGAGCCCAGATGTGGTGCAGCGTTCCCCCCACATGGTTACGCTTGCTCACAAAGAGCAGTTACTGTATTTTGCCCTGTATAATGTGCACCCACGTTTTTGGCCCAAACTTCTCAGGAAAAAAATCTTTTGTTTTAATTTTTTAATTCAACTTTGTATTTATTTATATTTAGATACTTGTTTTTTGTATTATAAAGGAATTTCAGCATTTATTTTTGAACATATTATGGTACAAGAAATTTTATGTAACAAATAATTACAAAACATAAGACCAGATACCAAGTATTTTAGGTACTACCCATGCATCCTTATTTTGGGGGGAAAAAATACACATTATACACAGCATAATATAGTAATTAAGGTGTGCTTTTTTTTTTTTAATTTACCATTTTAACCTAATTATTTTTTTAGATTTTATTTATTTACTTTTAGAGAAAGGGGAAGGGAGGGAGGAAGAGAGGGAGAGAAACATTAATGTGTGGTTGCCCCTCACATGCCCCTACTGGGGACCTGGCCTGCAACCCAGGCATGTGCCCTGACTGGGAATCAAACCGGCAACCCTCTGGTTCACAGGCCTGTGCTCAGTCCACTGAGCCACGCCAGCCAGAGCTAAGGTGTGCATTTTTAATGTGACATATATTAAGTCAAAATGTTTTTATTTTTCAAGTCTCCCTAAAAACCCCACAATCATATAGTAACAAATATTTATTGAGCACTTACTATGTCCCGAGCACTTTACACGTCTTGTCTCCTTTAATCCTTGCAACAGCCCCATGAGGAAGGTACAGTTATCCCTGGTTCACAGAGGAAGAACTGGGCCTTAGAGAAAAGGGTACATAGCCAGTACGAGAACATGATGGAGTGAGGATTTGAACTCACATCTGCCTTCCCCCCTCTTTCGCAAAGAGCAGAGGAGCGACCTGTGTGTGCTCTCCCTCTCAACTACATACTTTCCACTCAAAGGAGGGACTGCTGAATCTTTAATCCAGTGGTTCTTTCATATATTTTGAGTCAAAGAATTTGATTAAAACTTGTGGATCCCCTCCCCAGAAAAATACACATTGACAGGAAAATTTGTGTACAAATAAAGAAGATTCACAGACCCATAAAGCCATAGAACCAATGCTATAGGTCAGGGGTGTCAAAGTCATATTCACCTGGGGCCACATCAGCCTCATGGTTGCCTTCAAAGGGCTGAATGTAGAGCTTCTTGCCCCTAGTTAAGGTGTAGTTACATTTACACAGTCCTAAAATTACATTCGGCATAGGTGATATGAAGAACATAGATTCTTTCTAGATCTCTCAGGTAAAAGTTCTCCTGGAACTACAGGCAACAATGACTTTTCCTACAGGTGAAAGACATCTTGCTGTTGTATGGGCAGTACCTCTTTTGCCCTGATTATAAAAAGTAGCACAGAACATGATTCTTCTGAGGTAGTAGTACGATTTTCCCCAACTTGTGGGTAGAGGAACTGAAGCACAGAGAAGTTAGGTAATCGGTTTTGTCACGCTATTACAAGTGACAGAGTCAGGGCTGAACACAAAATGTGTGTCTCTGCATCCTCCTGCTGCTTCAGTGTTAGAGGAGCCTTGCCAGGTTTTAATTTTTAAATCTAAGATACTGTTTCCAACATATAGGGGTGCGTATTCATCCCCATGTAGGATAAACAGGATGTCGACAGCTTGGAGATTCTCTTGATGAATCAGGATTAAGCAGCCACATACTCTTTTTTAAATACACCAGAGGCCACCTTCCGTGTTGAACTGTATGTGAGATGTAGCAGTTTATAAGCTATGACCTATTCAGTCTTCCATACACAGACAAAATACGCAAGGTGAAGTGTAAAGTCACATCTGTCTTTTACAAGCCAGTTGTCTTCTTGGGTGCTTTTCACACTCGCTGCTGCAGGTAGAGGCAAAAGTACATGTGTCCCACAGCGTCTTCAGCGTTCTGCCGATCGGGTTTCCCACGAGTAGCGGTGGCCTCGCTCCTGTGAGTGCAGCTCGGCGGCGCTGTCGGGTGTTGACGCTCCCTAACCAGGGCAGAGCTCTGTGGTCTTACCGTAACTTTTTATAACTGGCAAGTGTTCGGAGCTTACTTTCACGTTCAAGAAGCTGAGCATGTATTTTTGCCTTAAAATATAATTTAAAAATTATTATGGAAGAAGGGGCCATTTCT
>VMDR010007244.1:0-41513 GCA_007922815.1 Macrotus californicus | reverse complement strand
TAAGCAGTCTAAAAAATATACTGTACCTCTATATAATCAAAGGGCAGAAATACTACATGAAAAAACTCAGGAAAGAACAGGAGAGGCGGCATTGGGTGAGGGCAATAGTTTACCTGTGTTGCCCACTCTGGGCATCAAACTTAACTGCAATTAGATGGTTCTAGAACTCAAAACTTCACACAGAAAATAGATCAGCCCTTCCTCCCTACCAGTTTTTTCAGTCATAGCACCCAGTTTATTCTCTCAGATCACCCCCCTGTTTCATCATCATTTCAGTGACTATTATATTTTTCTTCCTTACTAGAATTGTGTAGTAGAACAAGACTGACCTGGTATATACAAATATGTTAGAGTTATGCATTACACTACAGACAGATTGCTAGGCAGAAGTCTACTCTATCAATACAAGTGCAATTATATTTATCTAACAATTATTAGCAAAAAGATAAAAGTTATCTAATGCATAAACTTTAAGTATTATGTAACTGATACTTTGCGTTTGGGTAGCATTTGACCTCAGTCCAATTCTTCATTCACACTATTTCCCAAAGAATGACCAACACCATCTTCCTCCACGTCAAGGAGTGTGGGCAATTACCATCTGTGTCCTGCTGTGCGCAGTAGCGTGAGATCCAGTCATTATGGACCCCAATGTGTGTACGAGGAAATCAAGTGAACTGCATGCAGTAACAAGAAGCCGTGGGCTAGAAAGACACACACACTTTCAGGGCCACGAGAAAATAAAGAAATTTGCTGTTTTCAGCTTTTAATACTTTCAACTTTCAAAGGTGTATTTCTGAAGTGAATTTCACATACAACTGTCTGATTGATCCAGTTTTATTAGGAAGATATTCTACATCAAGTGCTTTTTCCCCCAAAACAACTATAGCTTAGTCTTTTAATTCACAGAACTTTAAAAATTACAAATTTGAGAGGAATCTTGTAAAACGTGCTACAGACTTCTCTCACTAGCTGTGAACCAGCAGCCCTTCTGGGTGATCCCCTTGAATATAACTTGGTCACAGGATCATGGTGTTGGAGTTCCTTCACAGTTTTCAAATCAAGTTTTTGTGCCTACCTCTCCCCAACCCGCACCACCACACACCTTTTCCTTGCTGGTAGTCTCCTGCGATCACCCACCTCAACTAAAAACGGCTCTAGCTGCTCATTTTTCAACTGGTTGCAAGCTAGATACCCAGATAAGCTAGCTTCTTAGAACTGGATATAAATTGAGAATAAATTGACTCCCAGGAGAGCCTGAAAGTTTTCCATTTTTGGCACAGAAATCAGGAAATTTGCTGGTTGGGTTTTTACCATGTCTTACATATTTGAGGTTCACAGATAAGGCACTTCCTGGTAAGTGAGGTTTGATTGTGTTACTGAAATAAAACACAATGCTTTACAAAACATAGCCGGGGGTTGCCTGACATACCTGAGATAAGTAAAACCTTTCAGACTTGGGATCACAATATCCAAGTGGTTCAGAGCAGACTTCCTTTAAAAAACAGACTTCCAGAGGATAGAGTCCTCTGGAATATATTTTTTTACAGATTTATTTATTTTTAGAGAGGGGAAGGGAGGGAGAAAGAGAGGGAAACATTAGTGTGTAGTTGCCTCTCATACATCCCCTACTGAGGACCTGACCTGGTCTGCAGCCCAGGCATGTGCCCTGAATGGGAATTGAACTGGCAACCCTTTGGTTCACAGGCCAGCACTCAGTCCAGTGAGCTACACCAGCCAGGACGGTCCTCTGGAATATTTAACCTGGTTAAGGAAGTATCGATAAGGACATGCTTTGGATTCAGTTTTAAGAGCACAAAGAGCAGATCTCATTAAAACTAAAGAGAGTTCAACCTCAATAGAATAAGGCACTTCCCATAAACTTCCAAGGAATAGAAAAGCCCTTAAGCTAATCCGTAACCCTTTACGACAGGGCAGGGCAGCCTGGAGTCTGAACACTCTAAATTCATTAACGGTCTTAAACTGATAATTAAATGGGGAATTTCCCCACCTCAGACAGGTTACAAAGAAAACCTTCTTTCTCTCCCTCTTCCACACCCTGGAGCACTAGCCTGTAAGCACATGGGTCTGAGTGGTTCGTCCTCGCTGTCCTCTGGTTAAGGCCAGCCGAGGGTCACAGACCCCTCAAGACACTGCCTTGTTGCTCACTGATCCCCGATCTTTCTGTCCGGTGCTCCAGGGTGTGGACGGACTTCCCCTCTGTACGCTTAGCCAAGGGAAGACACTGGAGCAGGATTTTCAGAACAGAGATGAAGAAAGAATGACCTGCTCTCTCCGGTGCAACTGTAAGGAAAGCCAGGACATTTTGGGAAGAACAATCCTGGCTTGTCCCGAGCTGTCCCATGAACTCTCCTGTGCTGACCTGTGTACTCTTCTTAGCTGGCTGGTACACACTCCTGAGCCATCCTGAGCTGTCTTAATACTGTCCTGAACGGCCCCATGTACTTTTCTGCAGTGTCTTGTGCAGGGTCCTAAGCTGTCCCTCATTCTATAGGGCATGAGGAATCTCAGCCTCTGACCAGTGTCCACAGTTGTGAGAACTGAGAATGTTTCCACATGTCTGCCAGCACTTCTTGGAGGATGCCCCTGGCCCCCGTTAGAACCCCTTTGGACACTGTGCTGTGCTCTGTCGTCTACAGAATCTGTCACGGTCGTCACCATCTGACAACACACGCAGATGGGAGAGGCCAGCACAGGCAGTCTCATTCAACAGTTGCTGAGTTCATATGCAGAAGATGTTTAGGTTCTTGTTGTCTTTGTATACTCCGATCACACATATTTTTAGTGTGTAACTGTGGTTCTCAGACCCACTTCCTGTGTACCAACCTCTACAGTCGATGGGCATCTTCTTGGAGGCTCTCGAGCCTATGGTCTGCACGCACCTCAAAGCCTGGGGTGTCTGATTTGCCTGTGATGTGAGCTCATTGAGGGAATGGTGTCCTACCTGCCTTGCCTGTCAGTGTAATCCCAGGACTAAGCACAGTGTTTGGCAGAAGTAGTGACAGAAACACAAATAAAGGAGTAAGTAAATGAACACAGCAAAGCTTCTACCAACATACCATCGAACAGGAAGAGGCCCTGTCTCACAGGGTTTCTGATGTTTAAAAGGTCAACAGAAGAAACTGTCTACTTGTATTGGGTTATATTTCTTATCCTGTCAAAAATGTCTTTAGAAAAATTCTCTTGGAGAACATCCTCTGTTGACTTTAACAACCATGGTCATTTCAAAATTGACATCACCCCCATATGCAGGTTTTTATACGACCCGGGAGTCAGCTGAGGCCTCTCTGCTGCCCAGGCTTCCACAGTCCTTCATTTGCTGAACAAACCAGGAGGACTTACTATCTGTCAACTATATCTTACCTGTGCCCATTTGGGCATCTCCTCCTTTGCTTTAAGTGTATCTATATTTAATCTAGTCTGTGTCTCAGTCTGCATGGACACCCGCCTCTCTGTCTTTCAGGAACTCTTCAGGGTCCTGAGGCCGCGCCCTGGTGAATAAGACAGATACAACTCCTGCCGTCAGGAAACTATAATCAAATTTCTGTATTTTTGACCCCATGTCCTTCTAAGTGCTGATATTCTGGGGGAGGTCTATATTTTCACTCTAGTAGATTTCGGAAAGAATATAAATTATTCTAATCTTACACATTGAAGTTTATATCTTTGCCGTCTGAGGCTGCTTATCAAAGTAGTTCTTCCAAAGAAATACTATGCTGCCTCAAAACAGGTTTTAAAAAACACCGTCTAGTTCCTTATATGTAAATATCAATTACATCTATATTTATACATTTGTACAGAAAACACATTTTTCTTCGCTGACTCGATTTTACAATATCTGGTTAGGGCTTTCGCTTCCACATTCATCCGGCTGCTGGCACAGGGACTGCCTACTTTTCTTCTAACGTTTTTGTCCAGAATTAGTGTCAGCATAAATCCAGCTTCTTAAAGTAAAGCCGGAGTGTCTCCGCGTCTGGTACTTTCTGAAGGACTTCCTATAGCATTGGCATTATTTCTTCCCGAAATATTTGATAGAATTCACCGTGCTTGATAGAATTATTATATGTGCAAATTAAAAGTTCACATTCTCTTTATGAAGATGAGAAGATGCTAATCCTAACCCTCATCCTAACTGTTCTTTTTTCTTTGATTTCTGATGTCAACCCCACAGCAGCTGAAGCCTAGTGAAAAATCTCTAAAAGGTATAATTATAAAAACCAAGAGGGGTTGGAAGCAAGGGAGGGAGGTGGGTTTGACTGGGGTGGGGAGAGTGGTTGGGGGTACATGCAGACAACTGTAATTGAACAATAAAATAATTTTTAAAAATTTAAAAAATGTAATAGACAATAATAGGAATTTCAGAATTTTCTAATTTAGACAAACATTAGGAAAACTGGCTCAGTTAAACTATTCTATTTGTTTTAAAAATATTTGAATAAGTTCATAACTTCCCTTAATGTTATTCGCATTTGAAAATGGAAAACATAAATCCATCGAGTACATGCTCTATATTTTTGTAGGCAATTTTTCAATTTGGAAAAATATTACCATAAGGTGGTATTTTGCTAAAAGTCAGCATACCAAGAACCAAAAGTGCTCCTGCAAATGGTTCCCACACCCTCCTGACCCAGGTAGCCCCGCCCCACTGAACTCACACCTTGTAGGATGGCCTGTGGGTTGTGGCCAGCCTGGACCCACTCTGCAGTCTTTCTTTGGAAGGGCGCAGAGATGTCCTTTATTACCAAGGAGGTAAAAGACTTGTGTCAGAAAATTATAAGATACTGAAGAAAGAAATGGAGGAAGATACAAATAAGTGGAAACAAATTTACTGTGATCATGGACAGGAAGAATTAACATCATCAAAATATCCATGCTGCCTAAAGCAACCTACACATTCAGTGCAATTCCTATTAAAATACCAATGGCATATTTCACAGAACAAGTACGAATATTCCAAAATTTTATATGGAATAGAGACCCCAAATAGCCTCAGCAATCTTGAGAAAGAATAACAAAGTGGGAAGAATCACACTACCTGATAGCAAATCACACTACAAGGCCATAGTAATCAAAACAGCCTGGTGCTGGCATAAAAGCAGGCACACAGATCAAAGGAACAGAACAGAGAGCCCAGAAATAAGCCCATGCCTTTACAGTCAATTAATATTTGAAAAAGGAGACAAGTCAACATACATTGGGATAAAGTCAGTCTGTTCAGTCAATTGTGTTGGGAAAACTGGGCAGACTCATGCAAGAAAATGAACCTGGACCACCCCCTTGTATCATGGACAACAATAAACTCAAAGAGAAGGTCAAAGACTCAAATGTAAGTCTCAAACAAGAAAACTCCTGGATAAAAACACAGGCAACAGAAGCTCAGACATTGCTCATAGCAGTATTTTTTCTGAGATATCTCTTCGGGCAAGAGAAACAAAAGAAAAAATAAACAATTGGAACTACATCAAACTAAAAAAAAAAACTTTTGCACAGCAATGGAAACTATCAACAAAATGAAAAGACAATCCACTGAATGGAACATATTTCTAATGATACATCTGATAAGGGGTTAATATCCAAAATTTATAAAGAACTTATAAAACTCAACACACAAAAAACAAATAATCCAATTAAAAATTGTCAAGAGACCTGAATAGCCACTTCTCCAAAAAGGACATACAGATGGCCAATAGATATGTGAAAAGAGGCTTACCATCACCAGTCATTAGAGAATGAAAATTAAAACCACAATGAGATACCACCTGACACCGGTCAGAATGGCCATCATCAATAAATCAACAGACAAGTGTTGGAGAGGATGTGGAGAAAAGGGAAGCCTAGTGCACTGTTGGTGGGAATGCAGACTGGTGCAGCCACTGTGGAAAGCAGTATGGAGTTACCTTAAAAAATTAAAAATGAAACTGCCTCATGACCCAGTGATTTCCCTTATGGGAATGTATTCAAAGAAATCCAAAACTCTAATTTGAGAGAATATATGCATCCCTGTGTTCATTGCAGAGTTATTGACAATAGCCAAGGTTGGAAGCAGCCCAAGTGGCAATCAGTAGATGACTGGATGAAAACGCTGTGGTTGCACTGACACCGTGGAATACTACACAGCCGTAAAAAAGGAAACCTTACCTTCTGCGACGGCAGGGACAGACCTGGAGAGTATGATGTTGAGTGAAATAAGCCCATCAGAAAAACACCAATAGCATATATCTCACTTGTGTGTGGAATCTATTGAACGGAATAAACCAACAAAATAGAAACAGACTAATAGACACAGAGAACAGACTGACACCTGTCAGCTGTCCCAGGGGAGGGGGTTGGGAAGCTGGGTGAAAGGGTAAATGAATTAAGCAAAACAAACAAACAAACAAAAACAGACACAGACAACAGTATGGTGACTTCCAGAAGGACAGGGAGGGTGGAGGTGGGAGCAGAGGGTAAATGGGATAAATGGGGACGGAAGGACTTGACTGGTGGTGGACAAACAGTGCAGTGTACAGATGACGTACTACAGGGTTGCACACTTGAAACCTGTATGATTTTACTGACCAATGTCAGCCTCATAAATTCAATAAAAAAAAACAAAGAAATCATGGTAGCCTGGACCATGCTTTTAGTCATGCACACACCCCGCCAAGAAAAGGAGACAGGAGGGAAACTTAAGGGTTAGAACTGGGCTCATGGGTTAGGCTGTCCCCAGTCTTTGTTTTTCCTGAGCACCTGCCGTTTCTGGAGGCTAAAAGCCGCCTTGTATCTGGTGTTAAGGATGCCTTTCCTTCCAAAACAGTTAAGGAGGAAAGAAGGTGGTCGGAGGAAGGACACCAGGACTGTTTTTATGCCGTCTGCAAATAAAGGCAACACACCGAAAAAAGAGAGGAGACGTGGGTGAAAGGTTAAAACTGACATACAACGAGGCACAGGTGTCTGCAGGAACAACTTACATCTGAGTTAAAATCCTAGCTTATCACTTACTAGGCCTGGACCTGCAGCAAGTTACCTGGGGACACCAAGGCTCAGCTTTTTCATCTGAATAACAGGATAGCCAGGACTGTCCCGGCTGATGGGACAAATTCAGGCCAAATTCAACTGTGTGACGCAAGAGGGGCTGCCGTGGCTCCAGCTGCTGCGGGCACCCCACCCACCTGGCTGAGTGAGTATCGGCTCCTGGGGCACAGTTCCTGGGGCTGCAGTGCTTGCTTACTGCATGAACGTAATTAAATGTTCTTTCTCTAACAAATTATCCAGATTTAAGACACAATATTCAGACAGCCCTTAGGCTTGGGTCCCCTGGCCCAGTTGAAATTCCAGGTGCCTGCAGCTGCACGAGTGACCCCAGGAGGGAGCCGCAGAGCTCTGCCCAGCTGCGACCAGCCCAAATTGCTGAAACGTGAGCAGTAGATGGTTATGCTTTAAGCTGTTATTTGGGGCTGGTTGTGTGGCAACAGATAACTAAGAGAGCAGTTCTTCAAATCACTTCTGACAGAATATCTTCTAAAACGTGTCATTTTAATATAAGGTTTCCCCTGTATCAAGTTCAGCCAAACAGAAGGAACAAAAACAGCACAGATGCCACAGGAATCACAACATTCTGTCCAGAAAAATACATACAGCAAGTGCTTTGACTTTTGGTCATTTCTTTTCAAAAAAAAAACAAACAAAACAAAACTGGATTCATCTTGTCACTGAAGAAATATAAGAGTGTAGAGAAATTTCCTCAAGGTTCAAGTCAACTTACATCAGCTCTCCACTAATTGAATCAATTGCCTTTCTGGTGCCTCTCACTGCGCTTTGACCTGTGACTCATAAGACATAGAAATGACACCCACTTCAACACACAGTGTAGTTAGAAAGCAGAAACACCACATTATGTAAGGAATAAATAATGCTAACTCCTAGGGCTTATGGATCAAAATAAAGAGCGTCAGAAGACTGGGAGAGGCCTGGGGGTCGGGGCAGCATGGGAAGGGTCTTGGCCCAGGTCACTGGGGCAGATGCTGACAGGCAGGAGCCTGAGCGACCACGGCGTTGGGCTGGCCAAGCCTCACAGGCTGTGGGAGGGACAGCGGACAAAATAAAGTAAGAAGTCTTCCTTCCGTTTCATCTACCAGGACGTTACCCCCGTGATGCTAAATGTTGCTTCTGACCCCTTTGACAAAAGTCATGTGTGTGAACACACGCACATAAGAGCGGCGTGTTGGTGCTTAGCTGTGAAAATACAAAAACGCTTTAGCACACTGCAGTCACTGCCCGATCGGCTTCAGTGAGGGAGTCCCGCTCATGCATCTGTTGAAACCCAGAGGTCTTACCCAAAGGACATGAAATGGCTCACAGAATACATGCAAAGAGCCAGCAGAAAAATACATGGATACATCAGAAAAAAATAAAAACAGTAAGAGAGCAGTTCCTAAAATAGTTTAGACAGGAGTGATGATACACTAAGGAAAACAATCATTTTAAAAAACAATTTATTTAGCTTATTTAACCTTCATCCCCCACCTCACTGTCTGTAAAAACATCCTCAGCCTCTTGTCCCTCAGCGCCCAGAGTGGCCTCAGAGCAGCTTGGACTGAGCCCAGAACACCGGGTCAAAGCTCCCAACCTCCAGTTCTAAACATCGGTAAACAATAGTAAGGTAAAAGAAATATTTTTCCTCAAATCCTAGGCAAGACTCTTCACCGTATTATTTTGAAGAGATTTTCAGCTGTGCGAAAAGACAGTAATTTTCTTAACCTCAGTTTTAACCTCTAAGAGTCCTGGGCTTACAGAGCATCTGATTTCCAGTCAGGAAAAAGAAGGTCGTGTGACAGAAAGTGACACTGTAAGAGACACCAACGCCCCCAGCAGGCTGACCTTCTGCATCTGCCCCTGCATGCTCCATCCCTTGTGCGATATTCCCTGCCCTCTGCTGATCTTCAGACCCGCCCCGCTAGCACCCGTGGCGAAGTGAGGCCCCATTTCCCTGGACAGAAGCGCCACCAGAGCATGGTCACCAGCCTCCAGATGCCCAGCACCCATCAGCTAGCAAAGTACAAGAGAAATCAATCTTTAAAAAATATATATGTATGTATTATGTATATGTAGGTAGCTAAAGAAAATAGACATTAAGTTTCTTGACATCATTTTCACTATTTTCCCTGAGATGATGGGGACATGCCTCAATTTGTTCCAGTAGAGTATTTAAAACAAGCCCATATGTAGCTTCTCCTGCGTGAAACTGAGGCTCTGGGTGTCAGGGTGTAAAGCAGGTGGAACCCCTCAGAACAGAGCAACGCCCAGACCTGCTGCTGCACTGGCTGTTTCCCAGCCTGGGGAGGAGGCCTTGGCCCTCACCATCTCCATTCAGTGTGAGTTTTATCATGCCTTGTGCACAGAGAAGCGTCTTGCCTACAAGTGAATGTGACCTAGCTTGCCTGACTAAAGGTTTGACAGCTGTGTGATGTCAAGCTAAAAGATTGCTACAGTTGGCTTGGTGGGTGCTGTTTGGAAAAGAAAAGCTTTTGGACGTTTTCTCAGGTAAAGAGGGCAGAGCAAGTACAAGCCTTGGGCTCCAGTGAGTGCTCCCTGAAGTCAGGGCCGCAGCACCTGCTGTGGGCCCTTCTCAGGTGCTTCTGAAATGACGGAGCTTCAGCAGGTCTGGCGGCACATTCTTCCAGTGCCAGCTGCGGGCTGCTGCTCCTGGTGCACACACCACCTCCACCCCGCAGCCCGACACCTATTGGATGCGACATTCTGGGTATCTCCCGCCACCTCATCCGAAGACAGCATCTGCTCACAGCAGCAAGCCCATTGTTGGGCGCTCCCTGTCCTGGACATTAATAAACAATTCAAACCTACACGGCCGGCAGGACAGTGAGAGAGACGGTGGGAGGGCGCCGTCAGAAGGGACATGAGGCACACGATGCTTCAGCTCAAAATGAGTCTTCCGTGAAACCTACGCTGTCCAGGCCCGGGTGTGGATGCGCATTTTCCACTCCTTTCCTCATAATACACAACTCCCTACCTTTCCAAGTGCACTGGGCACACTTTGCAAAGCTTCTGAGAGTGGAAAGAGGGTCAAAGAAGTTAATGCTCTGTTTCTGTTCCCAGTGCGCAAGATGTGGGACAGAGGAAGGTCAGGCATCTGCCTGTCTGGGGTTCTGTTCTCTTCATCACTTCATTCCTCGTGCCCAGATGTTGGGGTAACAGGTTTCTAATGCTGAACCGATCGCATGCACCCACCCACGATCAGAGTCACACTTTCTCAGGGGAGGACGAGATTTCCAGCCACCCTGGGATTAGTGTATGCCCAATGTCCCCTTTGTACACGACCCCTGGCTCCTCGAACCTCTGGGAGCCTGACCCTGGGGTGATCATCACCATCTGGCTGGCTGGGTCACCACTGTCCCCCCCACTCAGCCCCACTGCTGACTGCAAGCCAGGCCATTCCACATGGGGTGTGCATGCTTGCCTGCTGAGAAATCCAGCTTTTCTCTAACTCTGTGCAAAGAGAGACAGGTCCTATGCCCTCAGAGGGCATCAGAGGGCAAAATGAAGGGCACACGGACGAGAACAACACCAAGACGAGAGGCCAAACACTGATTTCCGAAATGCGGGGACGGAGTAGAATGGGAGAAAATGTCCGGTCACACTGACACTGAGAAACCGTCATCAAGCAGCACCTGTGACCCTCAGCCCACACTAGTCCCTTTAAGTCTGTCTTGTAATAAAGGAAATAGAGAGACTGGAGGAGCTGCATCTACGGGCAGCTATTTTTTTAGGTCACCATGAGAACATAATACAACACTCACGAGTGTTCTGAGAGCTCAGTTTGTGGCATTCCTTGGCTCTCGGAAGTGTCACTCAAAGACACTTTGACAGTCCATCCCTCACGTTTGTCTCCTAGTCAGGGCACTTCAGGAAGAGTGGCGTCAGTCACCTGTTTCTTCCAGCAAACCCAAACAGCACAGACAGCAGCACCATTTGGCGAGCACGGCCAGCTCTACTCTGGAAAGCACGGCTCTGCCCCAGGTCGCAGCTGCAAAAGTAGTGACACAGTATCCAAGCAGAAATCAGACACATCTTCAGGGTGAGCAGCAGAGGAGATCCGAAAAAAGCCAGCAAGGTCAAAGCTGCTTGGCGGAGCCCCAGCACCGAGCTGTGCTTTGGGGGCTTTGGTAAGTGGCGCTTGAAACATTTGAATCCCTGTACCTGTAGCTAGTTTTACTGCCTTTACTTTAAATGATTTGAAGCAATTATCCCAACAGTAACATTACTGCACTTTGCATGACTGGTTACATTTAAGTTCCATTATTTGCCCAGATTTTCTGGGAAAAGCACATGCTGTACAGAGATCATTACAAAGTGGATGTAATGATCCTCACCCATAGTGATAAAGGACAACAAAGTATATGAGGGCTTTTTGTCATTTTATTAAAACGTGGCTAAAAATCCTGCTAAATGATATACTGACCTAAATATGACAAAGGATCGTAAGCAGATCCAGGCACATCACCCTCAATGCGTTCACGCTGAAGCAACACAGTAGAGGAGCCACAAGTACGCGGAAAATGTAGATATTAATCGCACGTATACTCAGTTGCCCAGAAGTTAGCTTTGGGGGGAAAATTCCACAACAATAAACTATTTAAAAGTCCTCTGCGGTAGCAGTAAATCTATACGAATATAAATGTGTTATATAAATGTATTCACACATTTTCGGCACGAGTAAACTTTCATGCAAAACTAAATTAAAAGCTGAGAATTGATTTCTGTGATGACCCAATGAAATGTTTTAAGTGGACTCCAAGCCGCAGCCATTTTTTTATGGACGATTTCTTCACAAGTTACTTCGTGACACTTTGCTATGTTTTAAAGAAACAAAACATCAACAACTCAGCGTTGCAAATGTCAATTTTATTGGCATCATCTGTTCTGGAACCAAATCAGCAAGATGAGCAATTCATGCTGGAAAGATTTCAAAAACAAACTCTGAGAGGGACTTTGAAGGCCGTGATGTAAGGCACAGTCTGGAGCTCTCCGTATAAACCTTCACCCCCACCGCGGCGACCGTGGGCGCACCGCAGCCCTCGCCAACTGCGGCGCGGCGCGGGGCGCGGCGCAGGGTTTAGTGGAGATGGAGTAACACGTTCTAGCTTGTTATGTTGCTGGTGATTGGTGATGCTTTTAACCGCACGTCGTTTTTTAGGTGCTAGCAATAACCTGCTCATCCTCAAAGAGACTCAATGAGTAGAGATGTAAAGGGCAGGGTTCAACTCAGACCGCGGAGCTCTCTCCCGGTTCTAGCACAGTCTCGCCTGTCGACTTCGGGGCAGCTTAGTCCCCCGCGGCACCAGGTCCTCCTTCATATGACATGCATGCCTGAGAACACAGGCCACACTTTCCTCCTGGGACCCCGGGAAGACGGAAGGGGTGGATACGCGGAGCAGGAGAGCTGCGTCAGGTACGGAGGGAGAGTGCCGGCTCCAGGGGCTGCTGTCCTTCCGTCCAGAATGTCAGGACCCCAGCCCTGTGGTCTAGGCGCGCACCACACCGCGGAGGCGGTGGGATGGGGGTCAGGCAGTCACTGACCCATCTGTTCACAGCATTTCCCTGGGGCTGCTGCCAGCTGAAGGGTGTGAGCGCAAAGCCCATGCACACCCACACATCTCCAAGGAAATCCTCCCGTGTGGTCTCAGCTGCTCACTGATTTCAATATGACTGCTTTTCTGATGTTTTCTCTTTGTGTAAAGTATATAATACTGTTGATTTCTCAGCTCAGCATTCTTCTTAGGGAGGCAGTTTCCTCTGGGTGGCACATTCTCAAGGACAAAAGAAGGAAAATGTGATTGAATCAAGCCCAGTCCTCAAGAGGTCATTATCAAATAACATGGTCAGGAAAGGAAAATTGACAGGGACATGTACCTCTAGCCAGAATACGATTTCATTTATTATTTCTTGCTTTTATTCACTGGTTTGACTGGATTCAAAAGGAAAGTAATGAATCCATGTCTAGGAAAGAAAAGTTTGACAGTGACTTGTTTTGACAAAAATATTCAGAGCGTTTCCATCATTTTTAAATAGGCTTATATTTTAAAGATAATAAAAGCAGGGGAAACTCATCTTTCATTTAAAACTTGTCAGCTGCACGAAACAAGTGCAGTTGCAGCAGTGACAGGGACGGGGACGGTCACTCGGCCGGGCAGGAAACAGGCAGGCAACCCGCTCTGCACTGGACCGCGGGTGCACTAGGCAAGGAGCGTCGTCCGCACTGTGGCGATAGAAGCTGTGTGGCTTTACTTTGAAGAAGTCCCTGCAGGGCCACTGAGATCAGTCACAGGGATCTCAGCTGGGGTGACAACGGGATGGTAAGTCATGTGACATTGATTTCATAACCAAGTTTTAGGTTTCTGTCTCTCAGCACATACATTCAGTCTACTTTCTACCCTACAAAAGTCGGCAAATTAAAAGTATGATCATTTTTTTTCCTATTCTAACATAGCCACCCTTTTGAAGTGAATACAAATGCCCTATATTTTTAAAGAGGGCACCCTATGGAATAAAAAAATATCTATTTTTGTTTTAAATAATGGAAAACTTCCAACATATACAAATGTAGAGACACTGTCATGAACTCCATCACCCAGCTTCAACAACGCCCACACCCAGATCCCCACCCCTGCTCTTCATCTCAGATTCTTTCGAAGCAAATCCTAGACACAAGCACTCTACCAATAAAAACAGTCAGATTCCGTAATGCTCACTGACAGTGTTTCTCTGATTATAGCACGTTATTTTATGATTGAATTGCTCAAATTAGGGTCAAAATAAGGTCCACACATCTCATCTATTTGGTCTCTGTTCTCTTAAACTACGGGCTCCCCGTTTTTTGCCCTTTGTTGAAGATCCTGATTTAGTTTGCATCTCTTCTGCTAATGTTTTTAGCAGTGATTGATGATCGCTGCCCACATTCATTATTTCATTCAAGGGTTTAAAAAGCAGTGACATTCTAAGTTTATCATTTCTTCAACAGTTATTAACTGTAATTTTTCTAAAAAGATAACATTTTCTTCATCAATTACTTGGTACAGCTGGAGATACAGTTTGCAAAGGGAAGGCAGAAAAAAAGTGCTTGAGTCGTTCGCTTCATTAACCAGTTTTCAGAATGCTGAATTGAGTTCCTAGCATTCTGCAGAGTTACTGACTTTTCAGCAGTATTACAGACCCATAGGACTGCAACACCGCTCTCGCTCGTGGAAGTCCACCAAAGGCGGCTTGGAGTCTTTGGCTGCTTCGTTCTTGGTGAAAGAAGATACTCCAGGTTCAGCCTGCACATTTCTGCCCCAGCCCTGGAGCTCTTACTCCAAGAGAAACCCTTTCCTTCAAGTGGCTAATGCTCCTTAGAGACCAAAACCTGAGCGCCTGGGATGCCCATTGCCCTTCGGTTAGTTGCCAGCGATGGAAGGAACATTAAGTCACAGAGAAAAGATCCTGATTGTCTACTAGCACCTCTTACACGTGGGGAAGTGTGGAAAGTAAGCAGGGCACAATGATTCCCATCGCTTGAAAACTGCCTAAATAAAAATTAAATTTGGATGCATGCATGACATCTAGAATCACTTTCAGGAGTTTAACATCTTACACAAAAAAAGTGTAACACAGAAATGCGTTATGTGAAGTTGAATTAAATGAAACGATGCCGGAAAGGCCCTAGCGAAGTCTAACAGATCACAGATGCTGACTCACAGTCACGTGCCCGTGCCGCCCCACCTAAGGAAGCCAGGGCAGCTCACTGAGAACAACGCTGCGGTTCCTTCCTATTTAATCCTCATACTCCAATTCCACTTCAATTTTTTTCTCTAAAATAAAAGTATATGTGATTTTTGATTGAACTACAGTAACTTTTTGAGCATCCACAGAGGCTGGCAGCAAAGCAAGAATTTACTGCTGGTCTGCAACTAAAGACTACCTTAAAAATGACGAAAGCCTACTGCCACTGATATATGTAATAAAAATAATAATACTGAGACATTTCTTGGATGCTTACTCAGTCAGGTGTCTGCAAATCTCCACGTGCTCACCGTTGACAGAACTTTTGACCTCAGTTCCCTCCTTTTCTTCATAACTCTTCAAGACAGCTGGAGAAGTACTGGCACCCTCACAGCCTCGCCCTAGGCACCGTCCTACCCCGGGGACTCCTTCCTGCTATGAACACTGTGGGGAGCTGCCCAGATGCCCAGCTGGACCCGGGCTGCCCTTCAGCTTTGGCTGCTCTGAGGCAGGGGTAGCCCTGGTTTGGGATCGGGGGGGCCCCAGAGCAGCCACTCAAGCAGGTGGGGAGCTCATGGGACAGAATCTAATCAACTTGATTGAATGGCCAGGAAAGCAGGCAAGTGAAGGGTGAGCTGACACAACACATTTACTGAATACACTTCTAAGGATTCGAGCAGCGCTGACAGGCCATTGTTCCTGCTTCTGGATAAAGTTAGCCCAATTAATCAAGCAAAATGAGATACTGACTATGGTTATCTCTATGTAACATGTTTTAAACAACTTCACCTGAATCACTGAATTTCACATGTATGTGTGCAGGGGACCAGCCACAAGTGACCCTGGGAGCAGGCCCCTGCTTGGGTGGCTGGGCCCATGGCTGCAACAGTGGGCAACATCTAGACTGAGAGACTCTTCTGTGTTAGAATAAAAGCGTGAAGATCACTAAATAATTGTGCTGGAACCTAATAATTCACATTTGCTCTTTATGTTCTAGGACCACTGTGCTGGGACCAGCTGGGACCGGGGGTCAGTCTCTCAATTCGTCAGTTACAAACAGATCATCTACCGGGACCTTCCTCATTGCAGCTGTAGGTTAACTGGGCTGAAAACAAAACTATTTTAAATGGAACTATGCGTACTCCACTAGCTAACATCACGGCTGTATATCCCTTCTGCCCTGTTCCTGTCTTCGAGACTGACGTCAGCCCTGCCAGCTCTCCTACTACACCCGCGGTGTCTGTGACCTCGGGCGGACCCGTGGACCCCGACGACTCTCCACACTGGTGGCCCCACATCTGTTTGTAGCCTCTGTGCCTCTCTGAGCAGACGTGGACGGTCAGTGGCTCCCTGGCTCTCTCTGCTTGACGATCCAGTCATGGGTCACTCAAACGTTAAAGTATATTTATCAACACCATCCTTCCTCAATTCGTCTCTCCTTTCTTCTCTCAAAAAACAAAAAGGCACCATTGCTATCCGACCATTTAAGCCAGAAACTTAAAGCTACATGTTTTTCACTTTCATCGTCCCTGAGCATTCAGCTGGCCGCCGAGTCCTATAAATTCAACCTCATCAACGTTGCTCAAACCCACTCCTTCATTCCTGGCCCTGCCAGGCCTTACTTAGTTCAGGCTTTGATCATTCTTCTCTCAGAATAGTTGTGTGGGGTCCTACGTTATTTCCCCCTCTCCAGTCTTCCCCAAACCCACCCGAGCCTCCATGCTAGAGTTCTCTTCTGGTGATGTGAACCTTTCAATTGCCCCCCTTCCTGAGATGCCCAGTTCTGATGCCCAGCTCCCTACCCATGGCTCACTCAGGCAACTGACAGGGGCTGTTCCCAGAACATAGCCTGTTCTCTTGCAATCAGTTTCTCTGAACAGACTGTTTTCTATAGGAATGCCCACTCTTTCGTTATTGGCTTAATGTGTAGTTGAACTTCAAGATCCAGATAAACTTTAAGACTCAGATACAGTAACATTCCCGTTCATAAGCCCTCTATCCCTCCTGTGATAGAAGTCCTGCCTCTCCCCACAGCACCATATGAACTTGTAATGGGGTGCAACCAGGGCCCCCCCAAGAGGAATTTGTAATGGGATTCAGAACTTGGGGTGTCCAGGAAATATTAAAAATATAGGATATCCTCACCCCCACAAGTCTGAACTGGGGGATGGGACACATGGCGCAAGACCATTAGGAGTTATTTTGCATATTGACAGTTTTGCAAATAACTGCAAAAACAGTTATTTAACATATCTATAAGTTTTGGTTAGTTTTATAGATATATTAAGTAGTTGTGGCCAGGCTTTGAGACAGGGAGATGTATGTAACTGGAAGGCAGCTCCCCCTGGTTACAGCACCTGCCTAAGAGTTTGGAGTTGCTTGACTCCACGCCACAGGGCCATCCCTGCCCAGACTAACTATGGCAGAAGACCTGGAAAAATACAAGAATTCTAGCAGGTGTAGCCGATTGTTGGAGGAGTCAGAAATCAGGATGCAGAGGAAGATTCATGCAGGGATTTAAACCCAGGCGCAGCAGCCTTGTGTGTGTGGGGGAACCACGCGGCTTTGGGGCTCTCTTAACCACGGGGCTTAGGAAGCAGGAAAGCAAGATGGACAGCCATGCAAAGCTCTCTCTTAGCAGTTTGAAAGAATGCAGGAGAGATGCTGCAGGAAGGAAGGGGTGAAAGGACTCTCAGTGGTGGGCCATGAGAAGGTGCCATGCGGGTTGGGATTAAGAGCTGGAGATCCAAGTGACACAGCTGATGGTGCTGGGAACCTCGGAAGGCCTGCCAGCTGAGCACGGATTACTGGGAAGAACTGGGGGCTACCTGAGCCACGGACTTCTGTTTTTTTCCTGAGTTACAGTACTCTTACTGGGCAAAGGTGGGAGGGAAGGACTGTGTGTTTCTGGGTGTTTCAAGAGACTTTGGAATTTTAATAAGCTTTTAAATAAATAGTTCCTTTCCTTTTCACCAAACTTGAGAGCCATAATTCCAATTCTCTGGCAGCGGGCAAGATGAACCTCGTACAGGAGGACCCCAGGAGAGGGGGTTTCATTCAGTAACATATCTTGCCCCCACCACAGGTCCGTTCTGTAACAGACTTGCATGTCATTATCCTGTGGGATGTTCCAGCTGCTTTGATCATCTGCTTCCTCTATTAAACTGTGAAGCAAGAGATTGTCTTTGAACGCACAGCCCCTGTATCTAACACAGGGCTCTCCAAATAGTGGTCTCCAGTCCTTCTCCTCTACACGCTATTAAAATTATTGCTACACTGAAGACCTTTTGTTCATATCTATTATCTATCTATTATCTATCTATCTAACCTACCTACCTATCTACCTGTCTACCATAATAAAAATTAAAACAGAGAACTTAAAAAATAATTTAAAATAATAACAACCCAATTACATGTTAGTATAAATAGTGTAATTTTGTTAAAAAGAGGTTGAGTTTTCCAAAACAAAGATTTATCAGTAAGAGCAGCACTGCTTTACATTTTTTGCAAATTGCATTCATGTCTGGTTTTATAGAAGATAGCTCGATTCTGATTTCAGTTGTTTAATTGAAATACATGAAGAAAACCCAGCTTCACACAGATATGTAGTCAAGAGAGAAGTTTTAAAAAGCTTTTAAAAATAATTGTGGTATTTCACTTTGAAAATACACCTAAACATAACAAGTGGTGATTGCTTAAATGTGAGATACATTGAGATGCAATGAGAAATATAAAACCATACCTATAAAATTTTCACACTAAGTTATATTAAAATCCATTGAATATGACTGAATCCTTTGCCCATGGGTGATGATCTGGTAGCATCTTGCATTTTTTAAAAAATTTAGCCACTGAATTATGCAGACCTTCTAAATTTCAACACATTCAATTACATAATACAAAAAAGTCACATTGATCAATACTACCACTTATCTGATCAGAAAACTCTTTAAATATGAATAAGGCTGTTAAACTCACAGTAGTGGATATGATTTTTCCAAAATTTTAATTTTTACTTGAAATGCTGAATGTTACCATTGGCAACAAGTGCTGTCAACTATTTTCCGTGAAGTGACAGCTCATTTGATTCATTTTTGAGAGAATACCTGCAAAACTCCCGGCTGAACAATGAGTCTGTCTGTCAGCAGCTTTTTCCCATACAAACAGCCTTTGCTGAAAAGGAGCGGCCAGTCTAGTTTGCATCTGAAGCATCTCCTTTCACTCAAGACAAGCGCTAGCTTTGGCACGAAGCAGGAACTTGTGCACACCTCACACTGCACACAGACTATTCAAGACATGTGTCCTCACTGGGCTTTTCCAAAGAATGCTTTATTTTTCAGTTGTAGTGGACATACAGTGTGATGTTAGTTTCAGGAACACAACCCAATGACCAGACATTTATATACCATATTTTGCCATGCATAATGCATACTTTTTGCCTAGATTTTTGAGGGAAAAATAAGGGCGCACATTATACATGTGTAGTACCTAAAGTATCTTGTATCTGTTCTTGCGTTTTGTAGTTATTTGTTACATAAAATTTCTTGTATCATATATGCTCAAAAATAAATGTGAAAATTTCTTTATAATACAAAAAACTGTTATCTAAATATAAATAAATAAATAAATAAATAAATAAATAATTGAATTAAAAAATTAAAATGAGTGATTTTTTCCTGAAATTTTGAGCCCAAAACTTGGGTGTGCATTATAAATGGAAAGTATGGTAACTTATGAAGTGATGTCCCCAATAATTCCAGAACCCAGCTGACACCACCCATAGTTATCACAAGATGACTATTATTCCCTGTGCCGTATTCTACATCACTGTAACTATTCTGGTACTACCAATTTGTGCTTCTTAACCCCTTCACCTGTTTGCCCATCTCCGTTGGATCTGGTAACCATCAAAATGTTCTCTGTATCTATGAGTTTATGTCTGCTTTGTTTGTTTATTTGTTTAGATTCCACAGATGAATGAAATGATATGGCATATGCCTTTCTCTTTCTTACATAGTTCACTGAGCACAATACCCTCTTAGCGTAACCCACCCATGTCATTACAAGTGGCAAGACTGCATTCTTTGCAACGGCTACGTCATCTTCCATCACATGCATCGCCTTTTTCTTTATCTAGTCATCTACAGACGGGCCCTGGGCTTGCTTCCGTATCTTGGTTGCCGTAAATAATGCCGCAATGAGCATAGAGATACATGTGTTTTTCAAACTAGTGTTTTGGGTTTCTTTGGACAAATACCCAGAAGTGGAAGTGCTGGGTCCTTGGATGTCTCTTGGTAAATAGCCCTTGTTTGAAAGGCTATTGCCTGGTCCAAGTATTGCTGCCCCAGACTTTTGCTTGTTTGTTTTCATTTGCATAAAATACCGTTCTCCATCCCCTTCCTTTCAGTCCGTGTGTCTCTTTCAAGCTGGCACGAGTCTTATGTACAGCATATACGTAAGGGTCTTCCTTTTTTATCCATTCAGCTACTCTATGTCTTCTGATCAGAGTGTTTAATCCATTCACATTTAATGTAATTGTTGACAGGTATGTAGTTATTGCTATTTTATTATTCACAGCTTTTATCTTTTTTTCCCTTCTTCTTAAAGAAGTCCCTTTAACTTTCTGGTAACACTGGTTTGGTGGTGATGAATTTCTTTAGCCTTTTCTTGCCTGGGAAGCTCTTTGTCTGTCCTTTGATTCTCAATGACAGCTTGCTGGGTAGAATAATCTTGGTCCTTGCTTTCCATTGGTGTAATTATTTCTGGCCCATCCCTTCTGGCCTGAAAAGTTTCTGTTGTGAAATCAGCCCACAGTCCTACAGGAGCTCCCTTAAAGGTAATTGACGGCTTTTCTCTAGCTGCTTTTAAGATTCTCTGTCTGTCTTCAACCTTTGACATTTTAATTATAATGTGTCTCGGTGTGGGCCTCTTTAGGTTCTGGGCTTGTGTGTCCATTTCCTTCACCAGGTCAAGGAGGTTTTCTGTCCTTATTTCATCAGAGTTTCTCATTCCTGTGCTCTCTCTATTCTCCTTCTGTTACCCCAATGATGTGAGTGTTGGTAAGCTTGATATTGTCCAGAGGCCCCCAAAACTATCCCCATTTTTTTAACTGTTTTTTCTTTTTCATGTTCTGATTGTGTGTTTTCTGTTACCTTATCTTTCAAATCACTGATTGAATCCTCTGCTTCATCTAATCTGCTGTTGACCCCCTCTAATGTATTCTTCATCGCAGTTATTGTATTCTTTATTTTATTTATTTATTTTTTCTATCTCCAATTTTGTTTCTTCTCTTTTTGTTGAAGTTCTCACTGAGCTCACTGAGCATCCTTATAATCAGTGTTTTAAGCTCTGTGTCTGGTAGACTATTTGCATGTGTTCAGTTCTTTTTCTGAGGTCTGTTTTTGTTGTTGTTTCATTTGAAACCTTTTTTGTCTCCTCATTTTGGCTGCCCTTGCCATGTTTATTTCTGTATATTAGGTAGATCTGCTCTGTCTCCTGGTCATGGTAGAGTGGCCTTATATAGTAAGTATCTCATGGGGTCCACTGACACAGTCTCCCTGGTCACTTGAGCTGAGAGCTCCAGGTGTGTCCCTTCAATGGATTGTGTATGACCTCCTGTCATAATGAGCCTTGGTTGTTGTTGGCCTGTCATTTGGACAGATTGACCTTCAGACTAACTGGCTATAAGGACTGGCCATGACTGCAGTGGAGGAGCTGTTGGGTGGGAAATGACACTACAGAGCAGCATTCACTGGGGCGAGGCTCTGGTGACTGCCGAGTCTGCCCTTGAAGAATGTTGCTCATGGAGGTGGTTGGATAGTACTCCATTTCGGTCTGAAACTGGCCACTGGGTGTGTTCATTCTGGGGCCTCTTGGGAGGGATAGGCCAAGTTCAGCTGCTGCCTGTGCCCTTCCCGGTGCCAATTCATATGACCTACAAAGTGATCTGCAGATGGCTTCCACTGGTGCTGGCTTAGAAGTGCCTGGGAGAGGCTAAGCCGCAAGCTGAGACTGGCTGGCACTAGTTCAAGGCTTGGGGCTATTTAGCAAGAGGTACAAATCATGCTGAGGCTAATGCTGCTTGTTTGGGTCTTGTGAACCTATGAGAGATTTTGGGAAAGTCCAGGGCATGAACCAGGATAGGTCATTTGTATCAAAAAGCCACTGGAAGTGGCTTGGGTAGACCCGCAGTTCGGGTGGCACAGAGCCTCAGGGAATCAACAGGGTGGGGTGCACAGTGATAGCCAGGTTGATGGAGTCTCAGATCAGGTGAACAGGGAGGGTGGGGCATGGGAATCATGCCCTTTTGATCGAAAACTGTTGAACACTCGGTGCTGTGTAGGCAGATGTGCTTGTAAATCACCCATCATGAAATGGGCAAATGTGTTGAAAGAGTCTTCAAACAAATTTCACTGAAGCCAAATGCAGCCTCTCACAACAACACCAGCTGGTACACTGGTACAGGTGGGATCCTACAACATTCACCTAGTAGGAGAAGCCTGTACTGCAAGAGGCCCGCCCTCCAGATTCCATTTTTTTGAGCCCCCCCTCATATGTTCTGAGAGAAGCAGACTGCTCCAGGATGGGAAAGCCTTGTTACCACAGGCAAAGAGGAGGTGAGCTCTTTAATCCTGCTGACATCACGTGAACAGGAAGCAGTATGTAAATTACCTTGGTCCGGTATCCCCTCTTTAAGGAAGGTATTGATTGTTGTCTTGTATTTTTTTCAGTGTAACAACTGTAATCTTGGAAAGTTCACCAAGGAGACTTCAAAGGCAGCAAGAACCCCTGACAAAATACTGTGTAGGTAGAGTAGTGCAGTGCGGGTAAGGGGCTCTCATGCTCGATTGTCAAGTTGTGCGATACAAACTGAGCGGATGTGGGTAGCAAGCTGTCCGCACCTGGGGAAGGTGCGTGGAGAGCTGCCCTGTCAGGAGAGGTGGGGCGGCTGGATATTCCTCCCACTTCTCCAATACCTCGCTCATGGACTCTTAAAAAGGTCACTGTGACCCCTGCTGATCTGTGGAGGCAGAGTGACCAATTAAATAACTTTCATTCTAAGAGCACGCACAGCTGAATACTTTTTATAGCACACAATTCTAAACCTATAATAAGCATCAGGAAAAAGTAGCACAAAAGCTTTTAAAAATTAAATAGGGACTTAACAATTGGTGATATCAAAAAAAGGTCAGAGAGTGTGTCTTATTGCCAATGGTTCGATTGGCAGAAAAATTATGAACCTGACATTTTGAAATTAGAGAACATTTTAATATCCATTATTTTGGCCTTAGGCAAGCAACTAAGAATAACAATTACATCCAAACAGAAGATGAAGACCTTCAGAGAAGGATTATCTTCAAAACAGGCTTACCTCTTCACCTAAGATTCATATTCATTCACGATGATAGCTTACACTTGCTGGGAGCTGGCTGTGTGCCAAGCACAGGGAGGGCACTTTATTTGGATTTTACCATCTGATCTTCACAGAGCCTTTTTGAAGGAGGCACCGTGAGATCCTTGGCATACAGATACCAAGGCTACTGTGTGCAAAGCGATTGAGGCAGTGAGTGGGGAAGCTGGTGGTCAAGCCCAGGTCTGCTGGCTCTCGAAGGGACGTTTTTACCTGCTGTTCTAGCTTCCAGCAGCCTTCCAGAATATCCACATTCTCTATGATATTATCATTATTACTTCAGAAATATACCTAATAAGCACTGCTGTCTATCAGGCACTGTAAGATGCTGACATTATGATGGTAAGTAAGAAGCTCTTCCTATTTTTGCACAGACACCCAGCTTCACCAGCACACCATGTCTTCTAGCTGGTTTGGCATGCACACACTGTCATGCCTGTTTCCATGGAAGGAAAAGTGAAACAGAAATTCTCCAAGATTTTACCCTCAGTCAAAAGCAGAATTATCACCCACCGATTCAGCCGAGAATTTTGTGCATTAGCTATCCCCGTTTCTTGTAGAGACTCAGGAAAGCAGTTGCTGGGGCCATAAAGGTAAGCTCTAGCCCCAAATCCTGGTTCAACCACTTAACACGTCTCTCTAGATAAAAGGAGACACTTTAAAATTTTATATTTTACAAAGTATATGTATCACATTTTTAAACAGGTAAATCAGACTCAAAATATAAGAAAATAAAAATAAACATTAAATGGTGAACAAAGGAGGCCAAGCTTAGGACTATGGCACATTCACTCCATGGGTATTATAAATTCACCATCACTTTTCATCCAAACGTGCAGTGCCAATATGGACACTATTTTTGACACAGAGGTAAAGCATACATCACTCACGATGCACCAAAATTACATATTTACATAACTATACCTACACAAAAAATTGTAACAGCTAATATACTAGATCACAAGTCAGCAAACATTTTATTAAAGAGCTAAGAATTCTTATTTCATGGGTTCTGTTGCAAACACTCAATTCTGCCATTTTCGCATAAAAGCAGTCATGAACAATGCACAAACAAATGAGCACAGCTTGTTCCAATAAAACTTTATTGACAAGCACAGGTAGGGGGCAGCTTTTGCCTGAGGAGTGTGGTTTGCTGGCCCCTATGAGATACTGTAGGAGAGTATGAAAGAGTTTAAAGACATTTACACTAGATTTTTAGTAATAATTTATAGTACTGTTTAATATAAAAGGGAAAATGTGCACATCTCAATAATCAAGCCCTACATTTACAATTTGAATTCAAACCAACAGTGTTTCCTGTTATTGCTTTGGTCTGTTTTTTTTGTTTTGTTTTGTTTTTTACTCAACTCACCTTTGCCCCCTTGAAATAGTTTGCACTTCCAGGATGGATTTTAGGGCCAAGAAGTCTTTGTAAAGTATTTAGCCAAACAGCAAACCTCTCATTACTTTTCGTTAAAGAATTCAAAATTCATTATCTGACCCTCAGGCAGCCGATCGACGGCATTTACTGATTGGTCAAAACGTGTCTTCCTTTTCCAAGCACAGTAAGAATTCACCCTTGTAAGAACTTCCTGGTCATCAAGAAGCTTAAAAGCTAACATATCGGGCAGCGGTACTATCTACATTTATGTTGTGAAACATTTGGCATGAAAAGCATGACCATCCGTGGAAACAACTGGCACATTCAGTGACAGGAAACAAAGAGAACATCAGGAGTTACAGGATGGAATTACCCTAACGTATAAAAATGTATGTTTTCATGTATTTTAGGACTGTAGTGTATACTTTATCTGCATTCATCTTAAGTGGAAGTATTTTCAGTTTTAGTTCATGTATTTATATTTCTACCTAACATGTGTATTCGTCGAACTCACAATATTTTAGAAACAAATGGTAAGTACTATATTTAGTGTCTATTTTTCAAGCTTCAATTTAACGATCGATGGTAAAAAAAGTGAAGCTCACTAGTATGATGCTTCAAAAGCACAGAAAATGTGGTGCCGTTCATCCACGGACGATGATAAAGCTAGACTTTTTCTAACTGGAAATTAATTTTTATGAAATCATTTTCTAAGTAACTTCCAAAGTGCAAAACAAGGTATGTTAGAGAGGGGGCAGCAGCTGCATCAAAGGAGATGCCACCCAGAAGTGTGTGCCTCCCACACACAGGTGGCACAGCAAGGCCGCACTGTCCCAGGAGTGCTGGGAGGCAGCGTGGAGGGGCGGGGGTTGGGGCAAGATCACAGGTGAGAACAAGTAACGGGCCGGACCAGGTACAGAGATGCTAAGAGCCTGAAATGTGGCTCTGGGATAAGAACGCAGAAAAGAACATAGAATCAGTAGCATTTAGGTGGTAAAGCCATTGGGTCTCAATGGGTTATGTGTGTGGGATCAGGAAGGAAGAGCAAGTGACTAGAATTTCCAGCCTAGATGATTCTGTGAAAACTTGAAATATAACAAACAGAAATTCTAATGAATCATGGGAGGAAGATTCAGAAACTCTCTTTGAGATATGTTTAGAATATGCATATAGAGAAAATGCCAGCCTGGTGAATCATTATTTTAAACAATTCTAACATAAGCATTTGTTAAACGTGTTCCTTCACACCGGGAACTGTGCTAAGCACTTTGTACGTAGAACCTCATCTAATCTTCACACGTGTCCTACTGGCACACACATGTCACAAGTAAGGGAGCTGAAGTCCAGTGAGGTTAAGTTACTCTCCCAAACACACAGAATTAAATAGGTGGCAAAGCCTGGACTGTAACCCATTATTTCATATTCTTAAATTGTTTGTTAACCACTACCATATCTTGCGATAATCAAACAGCTCAATCTGCAGAATACTACCAAAAATGATCGCTTTTGCCAATGCCAGCCCCACAGGAGTGCTGTTTGGGCTTTGCCGTGTGTGTTACCAACAAATGACCTGATAAGAAGAATCCCATGGGCTCCACTCCACTAAGAGCCATTCTCTTCAAGTCAGAATTGCCCCGGTGCCTACCAAGGCAGGACTTCTGGCTTCGACCAATGCTGATATAGGTAGAGAAGATGAGGGATATCTGTGGGTTTTCAACCCAACATGAAAGTAAGAGATCATGCATTTTGGCTTTAGTGAATATCAACTGAAGGCCAAAACATGTGCATTCATAAAATAGGGTTTGTTTCCAATTTCTTGTGGCGAAAACCCCTGGATTTCTGGAAACTGAACCTTGTGGCAGTCACTTGGATCAGTGTGTCAAGTCTACGCCCTGGGGGCCTCATCCACATGTTCCAGAATCAGCAGACGCTGATCGGTGGGGAGAATAGGAGGGGTCCCTGCAAGGGCTGTATTAGTCCCGCGTCAGTGACAATGACCCCGGCAGTTCCCAATCTAGTTCTAGAAATATCTCAAACAATTTGCACCAATGGACAGGGATGATGTCTAATTACCTACATCCTACACACAGATGGGCACAGTGAGATACTGGATGTGGAGGACCAAACACCGCCTCTGGCACCCACGGAGTGCCCACCCAGGGCAGCTACTGTAAGTTGTCAGGGTGTGGTGTGGTGACGGCAGCAGGGGAGCTGAATGCATGTTTGCCTGCTTGTTGGGTGTGCCAGTCCTCAGCACTCAGCATGCATTTCAGAAGAAAGTTGAAAAATAAAGCCTAAGATAAGTAGAAAATCTAATTCTGTTCATATCAACTCTAGTAAAGATGATATAAAGTACTGACCTTTCAAAAAGAATATTGACAAGATAGTACTTTTTTTAAAAGCTATGATTCAGTCATACTTTAGAAAACACTTTAATTTCACAATATCCATGGGGATCACTTAGGCACTGTTTTAGGGTCACTGAAGGACACTACTTCACACATCGGTGTTCCTGGCAGACAACTGAGTAAGGACACTAAGTCAGTTGAAGTAACTACCTCTTCATGCCACCAGCTGCAGGGGTCCCTGACGTTGCAGCTCAGCCACATTTCTCACGTCACACAGAGGAAACAGAATGCAGAGAACACTGAGGAATTCCTAAGTCTCCACAGTACATGCATCAGTTAGGAGCTGTCAAGCTTCCATCAAAGCAAATTAATATAGTGATGACAACAAGCCAAACCTAGTGTGACCTACTCCCCTTTGAAATTTTTATAATCTCTTAACCGATATCTGCTCTGTTTCTACCCTGGAATGTATTCATATTTAAGAAACCAAAGTCAAAGAAACGGATCCAGTAAAGTACAATCATTTTTATGAATGTTCTTACAATAAATATCTTTTCCAGGCTAGAAAGAATGCATTTGAGTGATTGGCATAAATGCCACTCTAGCATTTGTTAATTTAGCTCTAAATGAAATGTATGATTTGCGTAAAGTTGTACTTAACATATTAAATAATGAAGGTTCTTTACAATACATGCACCGCAGACCATGCATACGCATTGCTCACTGTGGTTAATGAGTTATCACTCAGCGGAGAAAACTAAGAGGAAGGCAGGGGAAAGACTGAGCCAAGTTGCAAATCCAGTGGGCTGGGCAGCAGCGTCAAGACTGGACCCTACGTCTCCAGACTGAGTTACTTACTTGTGTGCCATTTATTATTAAACTGAAAGAGGAAGGATTTTGTCACTTGGTAAAAATAATGCTCAGTTGGGGGGTGGGGGCTGGGTTGCAATAACACCTGCTCAGGCAAGCTAACTGGGTGCACGGGGGTTGGAGGGGGTAGGTGCGCAAGACCAGTGGGCCTCCGGTGCTTTTTGTTTCATGAGCTGCCTCGTCAACCGACTGAAACGAGAGCACATTTCACAGGATTCAGACAACCTTTCAGCAGGTTCCAGGCAACTACATCTTTATAAACAATTAGTATATTATTTCAAAATAAACAATTTTTCAATTTCTTCTCGAATTTCATGGTCTGGATTGCCATTCCCTACCCTTTGTTGAGAGGACAGATTTTAGCCATTTTTAAGGTCCATCTTAAAAATATGTCCTTGTCCTAAAAATCTGCCCCATCAGCTTGATTCCTTCCTTCACCTGCTGCAACATTTATTTCTTCATCAGACATCATTATATTTTTGCCTCCTTTGCCTTTTCCTCTGGGTGTTCACGAATGTACGTAATACACACAAGTGCCTGAAATCTCCAACCAGATTATATGCTTAACATGGCTTCTGTGTTTCCCATTATGGAATGCTTTCATTTGGACTGATAATATATTAAAGATTTCTTTTTTCATTCTTTTTCATCTTTTAGGAGGGTAGCTTTCTGAATGTCATTAAAATATAAACTGATACTTTGACCTGCTTTCGGTCTGAAACTTTGTAATGCCTGTTAATGAAATTTGTTAGTCATCCACAGGTGGGTTACACATTCTTTACTGTTTTTAGAATCCCTGAAGACATTAATGATTTCTTAATAAAAATGCCAATCCTCAGGTTGAACACCATGCTCAGCATTTAAATATGTATCTTCCCACTTGCCCCTGAAATGCCTGGAATTCTGACCAGGCAGCTGTGTGAGCTGGGACCCAGTGTCCCCGCTGTGGGTGAGCTGGGCAGCCCCGCCCTGTCTCGCCCATCCCTAAGAGCATCCTCTGCAGTCAGCTTCCCTCTAACGAGAATCTCCTTCACAGAACGGCACGGGTGCTCGCTTACCATGTCTGCTGTAAGAACTTGAAGTGCGCTGGGTTGCTGAGGAATAGGCGCCACTGTACTGCATAGAGTTTGGGCTTTTGACGGGTTACCTTCAGTTCGCCTGAATAAAATTACGAATATTTAAAATTTCACAGTACATAATTCTCATGTTATAATAATTTATGGAGATCCTTAATTAAATTTATGTTCTCAAATCTATTTCAGTCGAGCGTAAATAAAACACAAATAAAATTTTTAAATGCACATTGCCTGTAAACAAAATCAATCCATGCCATAAATCCTCAAAGAAGAAAATTTATTCACAGAGAAAAAAAGGCATTAATAAACTTACAGGGTGATCACTTGTTCCTATTTTCATTATATTCAAGGGGACTGCCACTTGATCACGTGTAAGGAGGCCGAACGAGCCGCATGGGCGTCAACATGAATTACATAAGAGTGTTTCCCTTTAAACATGCCTGTTTGTGCACTTGATAGTAAAAGCTCTGGGAGTCGAGTCAGAGCAAATCTAACCAGAAAATAACACGCACTCACATCTGCCTTGTCTCTGCAGACAGAGCTCCTCAAGGCTCGGGACCAAGCATTTGGAAACAGCAGGGGCACTTAGAGTGCGCTCCCTTCAGCTCTGGGCTGGGGCGGAACGTCTGCCACGCGAGAGCGCCCCGATTTGCGCGGTGGGGAAGCCGGAGCCAAACGAAAACGAGCGCGCCGCCACTTCTCTTACACAGCCCGAGCGGAGGTGTGTCATTTCACACAACTCTGAATTCTATTTTAAACCTCAGCTTTCGACTCAGTGCTACTTTGCCTCTGAAGAAGTGGCCAAGGCATTAATTGCCGGTGGCTTTGAAACGTGGCGTGAACAATCTGCAAAGGCGAGGTTCTCAGTCCCGGCAGAACTCACACTCAGGTTCTGCGCCTGCGGCTCCTCCTCGCGAACCTGCGGCTGGGACGCACGGCACTCCCGGCCGACCCCTGAGCCACGAACACTGGAGCAACGCCACCGCTCCAGCACAGGGCCAAGTCTTCACCCTGACCTTCAAAACTGACAACCGCCGGGGATGTATTTTTAGGCCCAGCTCCAAGTTCAGGGCTGAATAATCCCGCTGAGCCTAGAGCTGGAACCGAGCTTTCGGAAGCAACCCGCGCTCTTGCCATCGCGGGGCCCACGCGCGCGCACACACCACGTCCTTTCCTCCACGGGGCAGCTCTACCTGCGCGTGCGCGGTGCGCTCAGGCGCAGCCCTTTCCCGCGGCAGTAGCAGGGTGTGGCGTGGAGGGCCCGGCTCCTCCCTGTGGATGTTCACGTGTCCTTCAAAGAACGCCTGTTTCTCCCCTGAATCCCGGCACTGCTACTTAAAGGCGACCTACACAACAGGGCCGTGCCCGCAATCCCGCTTTTGTTTGAGTAAAGTTGGCGTTAGAGCAGAAAAGGTTATATTGTTTTCCCCTTACCTTCGATGGGCACGTGCTGAAGGCGTGTTCATAGTCAGGACGCATTTCTGTGAGCTGGTGACCCCCACACGTCTTAGGGGGCAAGAAGACAGTAGTACTGAGCACGCCGGAGGAAACGGCCAGCAGCACTCAGTGGCTTGCCGGAATCTGCTTGCTTTGAGTCTAAAGCAGGGACAAATTACGGAGAGCTCCGAGCAGTGGAACCCGGACCCACCGCAGAGCTGCCCCGAAACTGGAACACGGCAGGTCTGCCGCTGCTGGGAAAACAAATATTTGCGGAAAGAGCCCTTTATCTGGGTTTTACTTGAACACGAAGGAGGACCACACAGTCACAGGCTGCTGTTTAAAGTGGGAAAGCGGACTGCACAGTGCAGGGGACTGATTCCACCCTCCCGACAGCTGCAGACTCAGACCGAGCAAGGCACAGCTCTGAGGACTTTCTGCGTCCCCGGCGCTCCCACTCCTCCACTTCCCTTCTAGCGAGCTCCAGGTACCCCACAGCCCTACACTCCTCTTTATTTCTCCACTTCTCCCTATTCTGAGTCATCCCCCTTGGCTGGTGTGTTGATTTGCAGATGGTCTTTTTGGGAGTCCAGCATCCTGCACCTCCCGCAGCCCAAGCTAAATCGGTATTTCTAAACTCCTACGAAACATGTCAGTTCTTCAACTATGCAGAGTAAGTCTTTGTATTACCTAAAATTACCTTAGATGAAGACGTATTGTTAGTTCCCAATCGACCCTTCAGCCTCGCACACAGCCTGCCCCCACAGAGCTCTTCGCTGAGCAGTCTGTCCTGGGAGAAAACTGCTCTGCCAGAAGGGCCGGTTAAGTCGCTGTGAGTGGTTGCTCAGAATTATTAGAAGTTGACTCGTGTGTTTTCCAACCACTTCTCCTTTTTTCTAACCAGTTACTAGTGCAGTTGCATAGAATTATTGAAGCAGACATCGAGAGAAAGAAAAATGGCCATGTGGATAAAGTTTTATTGGCAACACCAAACTAAAAATACCACCTCTGAGAAAGTGTAGACATTTCCACCTACCAGGTGGCATGTTATGCCCACCCCAGGGCATTAAATAGGCCCCTAGGTGTCCTGCCCAAGGAGAAACAAATAGCTGTTGACCCAGTGTCTCTGCCCTGGTCCTTCGGAAACCCCTTTCTGGCTCTGAGGTGCCAGGAACATTTCACCTCATGTCATGTTTCGAGCTGAGAGGTTTGTGTAGCTCTTGTATAAACCTTAATCTCAAGACACATTCCAAGCTGAATTTATTTCAAATTCCAAAGCGAGTTTATTCTATCCCACTCACTTAAAATTCCAATTGTGATTGGAAAATATACATATAGTTTACCCCTGTGCAGTGTTCAATGACCCACTTGTCATGTCTCCCCAGGAAGCTGCACTGTAGTCGGAGCAGGTCTGCCTATCAGCTGAGTGAAGCTTTGCTATTATTTGAAAGGAACACTATAACATGCGCTGTCATCGTTCTTGGCATTTTTCTGATACTGTAACATGAGAATTCTGGCAAAATACTTCAGTGGTTGCTACTCTTTCCCATACACCTATACCATTTACTTGTCAGAATACAAAATCCCCGCAATGAAGTGGAAATACATGTAGAATAATCCCCTTGCCTCGCCTGCATGTCTGTGGCTCTCTACTCGGCCACGCACATTGAGGCCACTTTGATAAACACCCAGAGGTAGAACACAGACTGCCACCACTGAGCTAGAGCAGGACAAGTCATTTCAGGACATGCCCTCCAGGAATGTCAGTTTTAGAAAAGGAGGAAGGACAAACTCAAGCAAGGTCGCTGGTTCTTTGTTCAGTGCATGTGAACTTCCTGGGCAATGTTTAAGCCAGAACTGACAAGTACCATAAAAGAATAAACCACACCTTGAGAAAGTAAATACTATAAGCACACGGACCCCAAATTTTTGTCACACAGGAGCCTATCACACAGGTCACCACTCGGATGTGAAGAAAGGTAACTCCAATCCCTAACCAACAGATAATAATTGACAACCACATTTAGTTGCTGTTTCCTAACACAACAGTTATAAATATATGTGTATGTCCCTTCTTAAATTCTGTATTAGGGTTTTCCAGTGGTGATGAAATGGTCTGTTAGAAATATGTTTCAATTTCTTCCAAAAAAAAATGGCCTCACCTCCTGCCTGTGATACTGACATGTCCAGCAAGGCTCTCACTAGAAGGAGGACCTGTCTATACTTCCCCGGGGGCAGCGTAACAAAGTCACTGCCGGCTGCACTTAAGGCCAGTGCTACTTCCTCAGCAAGCAGATAGGTCCAGCACATGACTGAGATTTATTCAGGGTCCCAGGCGTTTACAGTCCGGAAATGAATTAAAAAATGCATTCTGAGAACCTCATGATTCATCTCAGATCTTACACTTGAACTTTTTGTTCTTTTGGAAGACAGATTCAGGCAACTTTTTTTAATGCAAAAAAAAAAAAAATGAAGGCGATTAAGAACAACTATGTCTTTTTGTAACTGAAGGTATTTCAATTATTGCTCATTAGAGTTTTATCCCATAACTATTTCTGGAATGTATATTCATCCAATATGTTTACGTTAATGGTTAAAATCAAAGCAAACTAACAGATCTAAACCAAGCCAAACAAACACATAAGCCAAACAAAACCTTCCTGTGCAATAGAACCGCCTTTCCCTACTTTCCACCTTAGCTGCACCTGGGCTCTTCTCTGTGTCGACTAATGTTTTATAAAGTGCAGGCTCTTCATTAAAAAAAATGGTCTATACAATCTGAGCACCCAATGGTGAGTTCTCTTCATTACTACCATAACAACGTTATTCCTTTACTGCCCTGTCAAGCACGCTCTGTTGAGGCTCACACTGTCCAAGTGCACCCCATTTCTCCCTGCAAATGTCTGAAATCCCAGTGAGTCCTCACGCCTAAGACTTCAGCACATGTTAATTAATACCCCACCTGAGATCCTGGTGACTTCAGTGTCTCTCTGACTGACCATCCAACAACTGCCTTACTCATTCCCCTGGCCTTCACCGCCAGGCTGGTTCAGCCGGTCACATTCAGGGCCGCCCCAGACTCCTGTGCACCCACTCGCTCTGTGATAGTCCCTAACCGGCACCCTCCATGTTTTCAGCTTTCTTACCTTTGCATTCCACTCTGTCTGTGCTCAAACTTCACTGAGACTGTCAACTTCTGTTATTCTTTTTCTTTGTCCTGGACATCAAAGACAATCACTGCAAAAATCCTTTTGTCAATATGCACCTTTCCCTGAATTCTTGCCTTCACTCGACGTTTTGCAAATTTTCAACCAAAGAACAATGCAATCATTATCTATATCTATATCTATATCTATATCTATATCTATATCTATATCTATATCTATATATCTGAGCTGCTATGTCTTAGCTCCTAAATTCTGGGTAAAGTTATCTGTCTCTATGGCAGAATGGTGCTGGCACAAAGTCCTGATCACCACCGGAACTGCCACACTGCTCAACTGCCCTCCCAGAGCTCTTCCTTCAAACTTTGACTGTTCAAAGTTTGTGTAAGCCAATTGCCACTTCACTCTCAGAAAAGCCCTGCTCTCCTAATTTACATACAAAATAACCCCTGGAGTGCAAACTCACTCATTCAGCTTCCTCTCCTCTCCATGAATTTATTCCAGTCCAATTTGTTGCCTTTGAACTCATTAGCTAGGATCTTTTTCTCGTGTCCAACACTGATCTATCCACCTTTATTATTGATTTTACCGTCTCCCTCTATTAGATAGTCCATTTCTCACATAAGCTTTTGGGCTCTCTCATCCCACTGGCATCTGTGCAGGGTGCACAGGGGCTGGGGGCTGATTAGAGGTGTCTCTTCTTATATCTGCATTCCCTAAGATCACACTGATAACTTGACTTCAGCATTGGTGAGAGTATTTACACCGTGACCATGGACCAAAGCTATAAACCAGGGCTCCATTTCCCACCAGGGAGCTCATTTACGAGGATGTCACTGCACACAAGCCTGTTGAGAACAAAACAGACGGACACACTGATGAGAACAAAACAGACGGACACACTGATGAGAATGCTCACATGTAGTCAGCCTCCTCTTCCAGTTGCATTGCCTTCTCTCTTTCCTTTGACGTCCTAACTACTTAAAAATGTAGTGTGTGCTCATCCAATCATTCACACCCAGCCACTCTAAACATGCCTTCAATTCTCACCAGTTCTTCGTTGAAGTTGATATTTCCAAGGCAATTTAACCTCCTACTAGATAAACCTAATGAATGTTTTCCAGTTTTTGCTGACTTAATCTTGGTATTTGATAATATCAGCCACTCCTTCCTTATAATTCTCTTTAGTCTTGCCTTCTAGGATATAACGATTTCCTGAATTTCTCCTCAGGGTCCTTTTTTATTTAACTCTTTTAAAATTGATTTTTAGAGAGAGAGAGGGAGAAACATCAATTTGTTGTTCCACTTATTTATGCATTCGTGGCTTGATTCTTGTCTGTGTCCTTACTGAGGACTGAACCCACAATCTTGACGTATCTGGGACAATACTCCAACCAAGCTGCCTGGCGAGGGCCTCAGGGTTCTCTGCCCAGACCATTCATTTGCCCACTTTTTAAAAAAATCTCCCCTCAAGGATATTTGAGAGAGAGAAACAGAGAGAGAGAGAGAGAGAGAGAAAGAAGCATCAATTGGTTACCTCCCTCCCATCTGTGCCCAACTAGGGATCAAACCCGCAACCTAGGTATGTGCCCTGACCAGACACCGAACCTGCAACCTTTTGGTTTATGGGATGACACTCCAGCCAATTGAGCCACTGGGCCAGACTCATTTGCCCACTTATAACACATTCTTATCCAGTGTTTTTTCCTCATCCCTTCCCCTCGTTTATTTAATATCTTACTCAGGTGCGTCTTACTCAATAGGCAGTGGCTTTAACTATTATCAGAAGCCTGATTGCACACATCACCTCTCTCCCACACCTCTTTCATATGTGACATTTACCATTGTACAGCTGTCCATTTAGATGAACCAAGACAGCAGGGACCTCCACCCCCAAATGCCAAATTTAGATCATCAACTTTCTAACTCCGCCTAACACTTAACTATGTGATGAGTGAGCACTGGACAAAGTGTTGTGTAATATGTCTCAGCTGGTCCTCACAACAATCTAGTATAGATGGTTCTGCCCTCTTCACTTTAAAAAGGAGGCAATTGAGGCTTAGAAAAATGAAATAATTTTCTCAGGTCACATTGCTCATGTGTGGTAACCCAACTCTGGATCTACTTTTCTTGTGTCCAAAGCCCAGGCCCTAAATTATTATGATTTACTATCTTCAGTGAGCCATAATAGCTTTGATTTTTACTGTCTGTCACCACTGTCATTATCTGGGTTTAAGGCCTCGTCTTGTCCTGTTACAATTATGACCCAGCCTGTCTCTCTCCAGTTCATCTTCCACATTGCAGCAAAGAAAGTTTGTTAATCTGCTAATGACAAGCACACCCCAAGGCATAGTCACAGGCTATATTTTGAGTCTCAATATCCCAGAAAGTTCTGTATTGTGTTCCCATCTCATTGACCTATCATATCATACCTGTGTTTAAATCCCGGATAAATTAAAAGGCCAAAAGTATGTCCTTTTACTTTATGGTCAAATTCCAGTTCAAGGGGGTAATGACAGAGTCCAGACATAGCCATTCTGGTCTCCAGGACAGCAGATCATCTCTGCCACACAAAGTGGTTTGTTTATTGATGGTGAAATATTGTATGTCATTGTTAACAGATGAATTCTAATTCATTGGTACTTTGGAGTTCTTTTTTAGTCATTAAAAAAGAGACTTATCGCTATTCTCTGTTCATAAGGAAATTGTGTTTGAAATTACAATTACGGTGTTAGAGGCAATGTGCCCTCACATTCATATTCTCCTGGAAAAAGGAGTTTACTAAAATGTTGAGTATTTTCAGTAGTCAAACTCCCAGCCCCAGGTATAAAGACCTGATTTTACGGATATATTTCCTAAGAAATGGCTTTCACACAATTTTTTTTTCCTCTTCTTATATTTGGAGAATTCTGTAAAGAACATAAGGAAAATCAAAATAGCTTACAAATCAATTAATTTAAATCACAACCAAGGTTAACTAAAATAGAAGCTGTCTAAAGTTACCTGAAATTTACCGGGGATCAAGTTAACTGAGACTTTATGAGTCAATCAAAGTATTTTTTTAAACATGTACAAAAAATGTTGACCTTCTGGTCATGGCAACAATGAATAAGATGCATAATTGTGCTAAAAGAAATCATTCCCTATGGGGATAGTCTGAGAATTACTCTTGGACAGAGAGCTCCCTTGGCCAGGAGCATTAGGGGTAAAAGCTGAGGTCACACATAGCCTGAGCCTGGGTGGAGCTGCCATGAGTGAGCCCCTGCGGGTATCTGGCAATAGCTTTAAAGAAGGAGTAGGAATGACAAAGGGAAAGTGGCAGGTGACTGATCATTTTTTGTATTTTGTGATATTTTCTCCAAAACCCCTTAAATCTTTGATAAACCATTAACTAAGTTCATCAAATCCTGGAGAAAGTCAATATTCTTCTGGAAAACAAGGAAGAGCTGATTGGTGGCTCTGGGTGCTAGGGTATTACTGAGATGCACTGAGTTTAGTGTGAAGACACTGGTGACAACAGAAGAAAGCCCTTGCGTAGTTCCCAGGACCTGTAGGAGGAACTGTGGACTCTCAGAGGGTGCACAGCTGGAGGGGGATGAATAAAGGTTCCTGAATCTCAGAGGAGTAGGAACACCCCACCTTGTCATTAGGGTTACAGACATGAGCCATGCATGGCCCCAGAGCCTGGTGTGAAGAGAGAAGACAGGTGAATGATGAAGTAAATGTAAACAGTCTTCCCTGCATACCACAGCTGCACCTTAGCAAGGCCACGCAGCCTGAAGAAGGGCTCACTTATCCTGTTCTGGGGCTCAGGCAGGTGTCACAGGGGAGGGGTGGTGGCATTGTGGTAGCTTTTGCAGAGCGAGTGTGAGTGGTCAAATGATTTTCAAAACTCAGGACAGTACCCTTTCAGTTCCCTAAAAAGAAACAGAACAGAACTGGACAAGAAGAGTCTGGCTTTCCACTCATGAAGGAAGCGTAAAGGAAGTTGGCCAGGAACACAGGCAGGTAGCCTGGAGAACAGGGAAAGGTGCTGGGTGCGTGGTTGAGGAGTGCCTGGAGGCAGCATGGAGGGCTGTGGTTTTCAGGAGTGATTTCTCAAGAAGGAGATGCACAGCACATCTGTCTGTGCAGTTTCAACAGTCATAACCCTTTCCAACACCACCTCATTACTCAGACTACAATGATGTGTTGTGTTTTTTTGCACCATCTACCTAATGATATGAAATTGCTGAGACTTTTGGAAATGTCTGTCTAATTTAGATTAAGGAATTTTACAATGATTTATATTCAAGGATATGCATATACTTGTAGATGATAAAGATATATCGATGATAGGTAGATACAAAGACTGTTTATCTTTAAGTCTTTAATTAAACATTGAAATTGTTCCATTCACAATGGTTTGTTCCTGGGTTCCCATGACAAGTTCAACAACACTGACCAGCCTTCAAGGTCCATGTTGGCAGAAGAAACTGCTGTTGTCATCATGTGGTCCCTTTCTTACTGGCCAGGGTCCAGGAGAATGGCACAGCCCCTTTCAGTGCTGTCTCAGGACAGAGTGACATTTCACACCCAACACCAATTGGTATCGTTTTCAGCTTACACATAGTAAATGTTTTGATTTATAAAACTGACTTTTTAAAAGACACATAGGCTTTAAACATAAAAGAAAACCGAGCAGCTTTGCTGTCAATTACTTGTCAGTAATGAAGAATTTATATATACCAAAGGTTATCTGGTTATCTCTTTACAGTTATTTGGAATTTATTTTTTAATTTTATTTTTCAGTTACAGTTGTCATTCAATGCTATTTGATACAATTTTCAGGTGTACAGAGTAGTGGTTAGACAATTATATAATTTACAAGGTGACTCCCCTGATATTTCCGGTGCCCACCTGGCACCGTGCAGAGTTATCACAACAGTACTGACTCTATTCCCTAAGCGGTACTTGAGCATCCCTGTGACTATTTCGTAACTACTAATTTGTACTTCTTACCCCTTCAACTTTTCCACCAAGCACCCCAGTCACCCTCCCATCGGGCAACCATCAGTCTGCTTTCTGTATCTGTGAATCTGTTTCAGTTTGGTTTGTTTAATTATTTTGTTCTGTAGATTCAACATATATGTGAAATCATATGATATTTGTCTTTCTCTGACTGACTTATTTAACTTAGCATAACACGTTCTATCTAGGTCCATCTATGCTGTCACAAATGGGAAGATTTCATTCTTTTTCATGGCAAGTAAAATTCCACAGTATATATGCAACGCATCTATTATATCCACTCATCAACCGATGGGCACTTGGGCTGCTTCCATATCTTGGCTATTGTAAATAAACCTGCAGTAAACATAGAGGGTGCACTTATCTTCTCAAATTAGCATTTGGAATTTTTCAGATAAATGCCCAGAAATAAACTTTCTGGGTCTTAAGGCAGTTCCATTTTTAATGTTTGAGGAACCTTCACACCTTTTCTCTGCATCCTCACCCACACCTCCTTTCTGTCCACGCACTGATGACAGCCATTCTGACAAGCGTGAGGTGATACCTCACTGTAGTTTTAGTCTGCATTTCTCTGATGATTAGCAACATTGAGCATCTTTTCATATGACAATTGGCCAACTGTATGTCCTTTTTGGAGAGATGAGTCTTCAGGTTCTCTGCTGATTTTATCATTGGATTATTTGTTTTTTTGGTTTTGACTTGTATGAAGTCTCTATAAACTTTAGACATTAACCACTGATAGGATGTATCATTGGCAAATAAATTTACTCAATTACTAGGTTGTCTTTTTGTTTCGTTAATGGTTTCTTTCCTCTGCAGAAACATTTTAATTTTATGTAGTCCTATTGTTTAAATTTTTAATTTTACTTCCCCTGCCTGAAAAAGATAAATCAGAAAATATATTGCTGAGAAAAATGTCGGAGAGTTTACTGCCTGTGTTTTCTTCCAGGAGTTTTATGGTTTGAGTCGTACATTTAAGTCTTTAATCCACTTTGAGTTTATTCTTGTGTATGGCATTAGAAGGCGGTCTAATCTCATTTTTTGCATGTTTCTGTCCAATTTCCCCAATACAATTTATTGAATAGACTGTCTTGACCCCATAATGTGTTCTTACCTCCTTTGTCATGTATTAATTAACCGTATAGGCATGGGTTTATTTCTGGGCTTTCTATTCTCTTCCTTCATGCTGAGTGTCTGTTTTTATGTCAGTACCGTGCTGTTTTGATTGCCGTAGCCTTGTTGCATTGTTTGATAGTTGGTAGCATGATAGCCCCCACTTTGCTCCTCTTTCTCAAAATTGTCATTGCTATTTGGGGTCTTTGTGGTTCCATATGAATGTTTGGATTATTTGTTTTAGTTCTATAAAATATGTCATTGGCATTTTGATAGGAATTGCTTTAAATCTATAGGTTGCTTTGGGTAATATGGACATTTTAATGATGTTAATTCATCCTATCCATGAACATGGTATATGCTTCCATTTATTTGTATTTTCTCCAATTTCTTTCTTCAGCCTCTTAAAATTTCCCAAGTATAGGTCTTTAAATCCTTGGTTAAATTTATTCCTAGGTATTTTATTTTTTTAATGCAACTGAAAATGGGATTTTTTTTTGTTGTTCTTTCTGATAGTTCATTATTAGTTTATAAAATAACAACCGATTTCTGATATTTATTTTGTATCCTGCTACTTTATTAAATTCATTTATCAGTGCTAGTAGTTTCTTGTTATAATCCCTAGGGTTCCCTATATACAGTAATCAAGTTATCTGCAGATAATGACAATTTAACTTCTCTCTTTTCAACTTGAATGTCTTTGATTTCTTTCTTGTGTGGTTGCTGTTGCTAAGACTTCCAAGGCAGTCTTGAATAAGAGTGGTGAAAGTGGACATCCCTGTCTTGTTCCAGATCTTAAGGCAAACACTTTTAGTTTTTCCCTTGGAAGTATAATATTAACTGTGGGTATGTCATAGATAGCCTGTATTACGTAGTGGTATGCTCCCTTTAATTCCCACTTTGCTGAGAATTTTTAACATAAATGGGTGCTGGATTTTTCCAAATACCTTTTCTGTATCTATTGATACAATCATGTGATTTTCATATTTTGTTTTGTTTTTGAGGTGTATCACCTTAATTGATTTGCAGATATTGAACCAACCTTGCATCCCAGGAAAAAATCCTACTGGTTCATGGTATACTGTCTTTTTAATGTATTGCTGAATTATTTTTGCTGATATTTTGTTGAGGAATTTGCATCTATGTTTATCAGGGATACTGGCCAATCATTTTCTTTCTTTTTAATGTCTTTATATGGTTTTGGCATTGGAGTTATGCTGGCCTCATAAAATGAGCTTGGGAGACTTCCCTTCTCTTGAATTTTTTGGAATAGTTTGAGGACAGGTGTTAGTTGTTCTTAGAACGTTTGGAAAAATTCACCTGTGAAGCCATCTGTTGGGAATGTTTTTAATTATTATTTTGATTTTGTTGGTTGTAATTGGTCTGTTCAAAATTTCTGTTTCTTCTTGGAAGACCACAGGTTTCTAGGAGTTTATCCATTTCTTTCAGATTGTCCAATTTGTTGAAAGGTATTTAGTTATAATCTTTTGTCTTTCTGTGGTGTCATTTGTCACTTTTCCTCTTTTGTTTTTGATTTGTGTTCTCTCTCTTTTTCTGGTGATGAGTCTAGTTAAAGATTTATCAATATTGTTTATCTTTTCAAAGAACCAGCTTTTAATTTCACTGTTTTACATTGTTTTTAACATTGTATTTTGTTTATTTCTGGCTCTGATCTTTATGTTTACTTCCTCCTATAACTTTGGGTTTTGTTTGTTGTTCTTTTTCTAGTTTCTTTAGGTGGAAGCTTAGATTGTTTATTTGTGATTTTTCTTGTTTCTTGAGGTAGGCATGTATTGCTATGAATTGACCTTTTATAGCCGCTTTTGCTGTATCCCATAGATTTGGGGTATCTTTTGATTTCTTCTTTGATTTCAATATTAACATATTCATTGTTTAGTAATATATTTAGTTTCCATGTGGTTTTATCCT